>CM042868.1:22859471-22893691 GCA_023658055.1 Thaleichthys pacificus
ATCCTCTACAGCAAGTGTATCATGGTGATGTTTTTCCATCTCAATAAAAGCTTCCCTAGCTACCTTCTCATGATCAGCACCCCATTTCATTGACTGAGTTCTCCCCTTGTTTGAGTAACCCATTACATTGCTGATTATGTTTGCCTGGCCTGTGGTGCACTTCAGGACTTGACCAAACTGACTAGCAGTTCATCTGCACTCTGAAGTAGCGTACTATGCTGGAGATTAGCACAGTTTACTTCATTGAAACTGTTAGGTAAGGACATCATCAAAACCTCTACGTCTTGGTCTAACTGCTCATTAGTAAGGGAGCTGTACCTGGGATTGTAAAGACTAGTGAGTGGTGGAGGTATATTGGTGTCTCCCTGGTCTATCTTAAATGCCACTGCAACCGGGACCTGGACTATATCTGACTCTACAATGTCTTCTCTCATCTCACTGTCTTCCTGCCCCATCTCCTTGTCCTCACTGAATCCCTGTTCCTGACTTCCTGCCTGGTTTGATGGCTCAGATGCTGTGTCAGTGTCACTGTCATCAAAGAGAACAGTGAAGAGTGCACAGTCTGGGTTTGTTTCCTGAGAACATATCCAGATGCACATAGTTTGATTAGGGGAATTAATACATTGCAAATACACCTCATTTGTGGTTAAATGTACAATTAAAATAACGATCTTGTTGGTAGATTACCAAAGAATTGTAGGCCTAGTTAGACATTATTGTACAGGTTGCCATAGAATAAATCAACATTTTATTATGACATTTCACTATTAGCCATCTACACTAACTTACTCTTAGTTAAAAAAAAAAAAAAAGTTGTTTGGGGAGCCATAATTTGCCATGGTAGGGAATTTCAAATCATCCCCAGCATCAGTACCAGTAGCGATGTTTCCTGGCTTACAGAAATTAATTTGGGCAACAGGCAAGGGATCAATTTCAGATCTGTCGAAAATAGATTCAACCTAACAATTTGATCCAGTGGATCGGGCAGGGAACACGATTCAAAACTTAATTTATCTATGTATCGCTGCTTTTCACAGCCAGTTAATTGGTTGTAATATGCGCTAGTCATGTTAATAGATGAAGATGCCAGTAGCGTAGCTAGCGACTAATGTATAAGATGCGCTAACCGGATGTAGTTCAGGGCCTTCCGTTCTAAACTGGTCTGTTATTGTTTACGTTCCAAAAAAGGTCTATACAATTTCAGCATTTCTCGGTTCGCATTTTCCATTGACCTAGTTTGCACCCCGTATTAGTGACGACTACTCCATTCATTGGTTGTTTTATTTATACACCTTCTCGTTACGTATTTCTTCCGCTTCAGGGGACTGGCGGAAACCTTCAAAGTTTTGTTTTCTCTAGCTGGCTTCCATCTCGTAAACCTAATGAGTTGGCAACGCAGCCTGTGTTCACAAAATAAGTTACTGGGGCCCGTCCCGTTTTCCGTACGTCGCTAACTCAGTTAGCTGGATTTGATTGTTGACGATTTGTCATTATCTTGGATTGTTCGGTTCTTCGAAACTCATCCTGGACTTGCTGTCATAGCAACAGGTCCGTAAGCTTAAACCTGCTCGGGAGCAGGTTTATTTTATGTAAACAGGATTTGATTGCGGCTTCATAAGCAGAGGTGATACAGGAAGTCTTTCACAGCCATGTCTTGCCCATTTTTACGAGAGGAACCTGTTGCGGAAGATGCAAGGATCATTCGAAGAACCGAATTAGCCTGCTCATGATTAGCACGATAATGTCATCTTGGATGTGTCATTTGATCTCGGATGTAATAAGCGACGTACGGAGAACGGACCCCTGGATGGAAGCCAGCAAATTGAAAACTAAACGACAAACTACGTAACATAACTACAAACTACGTAAATTAGCAACGACTGTTGATTGTCAACCAAATTGAGCTATAGGAGAGACTGGAACATGACTCCCAGACACCTCGACCAAAGGCGATCAAGCAAGCTCATGCTGCTTGGATACCTTCAAACCTTTTTGGTTAGCTTCAATTTATCTGGGAAACTTTTCTGGTGAGTAGATTATTTATACCCACAAAATATACATATACCTGTGGCATGATATTGAGACGAAAGCATGACCTGTGGTTGTTTTCCACTATCTGATGTTTTTGCTAGCTAGCTCGTACTAAAGGGTATTACATTTACATTTTACATTTAGTCATTTAGCAGACGCTCTTATCCAGAGCGACTTACAGTAAGTACAGGGACATTCCCCCTGAGGCAATTAGGGTGAAGTGCCTTGCCCAAGGACACAACGTCATTTGACACGGCCGGGAATCGAACCAGCGACCTTCTGGTTACTAGCCCGACTCCCTCACCGCTCAGCCACCTGACTCCCTATTACCAATAGAGTATTATTCAGGTATCTAGCGATTACTAATTTGCCATGTTTAGTCAAATTAAAGCAAACACAATAATTCAGACATCCATTCTATATTGATGGCTACGTTTTGTGATCTCCTGCTACCATCTACTGTCATTAATTTCCGTGTTGATAGAACATGTATTCCTTATTTATTGTCAGGCCACAGTTCAAGCAAAAATGAGAGGCAAGTGTAATTTGTTTGGAAAATCTGGGCTAGGGCTAGTTGATGGACGACATGTAGAATAAACCAGACTTTATGCTTATTCAATCTAACAACCTATTGAAATGACAAGACGGCAATGTATGACTGTAATGTTTCATAGGGTAATGAAACGCACCACTTGTCATACCACTTGATTGCCTGCTGTTGACTGTTTTCTATATATCTCCCTTTCTAATTTTACAGGTGAATGTTGGCCCGCACAGGCCCCGTTCCAAGAGACAGAAAATGACAGCACTGCTGTACAAATTGTCCATGTATAGTACATGGCCTTCTCTCAGGTGTCGGGCAAGTACGGTCAGCACAAAGTGACCATTCCTTGCTGAACATCAACGAGACCGTCGAACACCTAATCCCTTGATGTACCAGCAGCATGTTTATTTTTTGCAAAGGCTGAAAGCCCATCTCCCATCCCACACCCTCACCACATTGCATAGAGGGACTATAGAGAGCATCCCGAGGAGCTGCATCACGGCCTGCAGAGAACAGTGAGGACAGCTGAGAAGAGTCAGGATCTCTCTTCCCTCCCTCACAAACATCTATACCAAACGCTGCATCCCAAAGCCACACGCATTGTGGACAAACCCATGCACCCCCAGGCTCCTGTACATCATCACTCCACAATTTTTTTATGCATACCTCAATAACTGATGTCCACGTATGATTTTAGTAGGTTATGTTTACATTCACAGTTTCCCTTGCACTAGCCTACTTGTTTACATTCAGAGTATCCCAACTTATTGGTGTCTTGAGGCATTTGTCACAAATTGAATCTTGTCTTGTTGGACCAATCTTTTTTTACCTAATTCTACATAGTTGTTGTAGTTGTCTAGGTCCTGGGCCCCGTTCGTCGTAAGGGTTGAAGCTAAGTGAATCAATTGTCCCTTTAGCCCGTTAACATTAGCGAGCTGATTGAGGACAGCAAATATCGGTTCGTCAACGGATGATCCGCATCCAAATCATGTGGTTAATTTCAATCAGGCTAAACTTATCAGGGAAATGGCACGTGCACGTCCTTCTTCAAAAGGCAGGAAAGGTCGATCACCAAAACCGTGATTTTCTAACGGTATGATGGCGGGAAAAGACGAAAGAGAGAGCGGTGATATTCTCGCCATCCGAGCAAACTATTATAATGAGTCTCTACGAAGACAATAATATTATCATGGCTAAGTCAAACACCGCCACCGCTGCCAGAGCAAGACAGGCAGCTTGGCAAAAAATTGCAGATAAGCTAAATGCATAAGTTTTGGGAAAATGTATAGGCTCATCTTAAGTGCCTCATTACCCCAATCAATCAATGAGATCACATTTCTTTAAATGTGCCTGCTGGCAGTAGGCTTAATGGAAATTAATCATCGAATGAGGTCTTGCTAGCAAAAATAATGATCTCAACTCTTTCAGAATAAGTAGGCTAGAAAAAAACAAGGCCAAAGAGTGGCACTATCTAATTGATACAAATTCATAGACACTTATGAGGATATATGTACTGAAAGCGCTTATATCCTATCATGTACTATATATGTGTATATGCATGTATGTGTAAATCCCTCTTTGATTTCATTGACTGGGACATGGCCAGGGAATATGATGACTTGATTCATCAGCTGGTTAAGCGCCAAGTACACTTTTCTGACAGCAACGGATGCTGCGGCTTTGCCAATGTTTTCTGCATCGCCTACACTGTATAAAAATTTACCTGACGCAAAAAAACTCTAGGCTATGCAGAGAGTCTGAAGCACAGTTAAAGTTTCAAGTAGCTTTATTGTCAATTTCTTCACGTCAAGACATAAAAAGGAATCGATATGGCGTTTTCCACTCCTTAAGATTGAAAGTTTGGGAAAACTTCGGTTTCCCATTCAGTTACAGTTCAGTCAAGACACGTGATTGATTTCACCATTTATTCATACACATGACAAATGGTTTAACATTGGCGGAATGGATGTACAGCTCCCTGCCTTCACTGCAGCATGCATGACATGAGGCAGGGAGCAACAAGTTAAATCCCCAAAACACCGACACTCCGCCAGTCTATACTATGTGTAGAGCGGAGCGTCGCTCCTCCTGAGCCTCAGGAGGACCACATGACATCCCACTGTTCCTAGCAACAAACTATGTGTGAGGCAAATCAGCGGTGCATCCGCTTTTCCGAGGGCATCTAGACGGACGTCCCCATGTAGACACTGGATTCTGATGGCGACGTAGAGACATACTAACATTGCAATGTATGAAGCCACCCAACCACAGGATACATGCGGACCACATTGGTCACCGGAGGTCTCAGACCCGCTCAGCTTGAGCAACCCGCTCGGCTTCTTCTTGAGCGACCCGCTCGGCTTCTTCTTGAGCGACCCGCTCGGCTTCTTCTTGAGCTCCCGCTCGGCTTCTTCTTGGGCTCCTGCTTGGCTTCTGCTTGGCGCCTGCTCGGCTTGGGCGCCTTCTCGGTTTCCTGAGCGCCTGCTCAGCTTCTGCTTGGGCGCCTGCTCGGTTTCCTGAGCGCCTGCTCAGCTTAGAGGCCTGCTCAGCTTGAGCGCCTGCTCGGTTTCCTGAGCGCCTGCTCAGCTTCTGCTTGGGCGCCTGCTCGGTTTCCTGAGCGCCTGCTCAGCTTAGAGGCCTGCCCGGCTTGAGCGCCTGCTCGGCTTGGGCGCCTTCTCGAGCGCCCGCTCGGCTTCTTCTCGAGCGCCTGCTCGGCTTCTTCTTGAGCGCCTGCTCAGCTTGGAGGCCTGCCCGGCTTGAGCGCCTTCTCGAGCGCCTGCTCGGCTTCTTCTTGAGCGCCTGCTCAGCTTGGAGGCCTGCCCGGCTTGAGCGCCTTCTCGAGCGCCTGCTCGGCTTCTTCTTGAGCGCCTGCTCAGCTTGGAGGACTGCTCAGCTTCCTGAGCGCCTGCTCAGCTACTCGGCCTGCTCGGCCTAAAGTAGATAGTCGCAGAGCGTTATCCAATGCAAGCCTCTATTGTGTACCGGCTGCAAGCATCACCCGACACAGTCCCGGTCTCTGTTCTCAAGCGCTCATGAGTTCTGCGCTTCCACATCGTCCAGCGCGGACATAGACACCAGAAGCAGCCGCCCTGATCCGGAAGAAATACGCCGTATACATCTCCGGGGACAGGCCATAGCGCTCACAGAACTCAGTGGAGTTGTGTGAGCCATGATCTGGTCATTTAACATTAATATGAGTTCCCCTAGCCTGCCTTTGGTCCCCCAGTGGCTAGAATTTTCGATAGGTGTAAACCAAGCCCTGGGTGTTCTTCTCCACCTTTGAGAAAATGAAGGCTCAAACCCTCGGTTTGAAAATCTCCTCTTATTGACGTCACAAGGAGCCAGGCTACCGCCCTTCTCTCTGCTGTGCCCGCCCAGATAATCCGGCCCGCCCATGAGGAACTGAGCTACGATCGTGCAAGGGCGAGTGCAATATCGTGTTTTCCTGCAGAGACATCATGGCTAGCAAACGAACGAAGCTTAACAGTTGCTCAGTGCTTGGATGTACAAATCAACACACAAGTCTTTTTGTAGTTCCTTCATCCGAGCCTCTAAACAATCAGTATCTTAATTTTATTTTCGCTGGAAATGCGCCTACACAACTTCTGTTGCATTTGTTTTGTATGTCTGCGCCAAACACTTCAGCCAGTTCAGTTTCCTCAACTTGAGCTAATACAAAATTGGCCTTGCTGAAATTAAATTCTGGATCAGTACTAACTCTCCTTCGTCCAGCTACTAACCTCGGACAAGTAAGTTAACTAACGCTATATCATTTTGTAGCTTTACTGTATATGGTTACCTAGCTTGCTACCCTTAGAATGTGGCTGTAACATTAGCTCTGCAGCTAACAGCTGAGTTAATGTCGCTATGGAAAGGTAGATAGCATCAAGTATGTGTGTGAATACACATGCTGTACGTGAGTGTTGTACACTTCTTTGTTATTTGGATAACCGTTCTGCTGTTGGTGTTATGGCGCGCGCGATATCCACCTTTCCCCTCATTGAAATGACTGAGTGTGTACCTCTGCAAACCAGGGTTATCAGCACTGACTTTCAGTGCTTAGGGCGCTTACACTGACAGAACCAGCAGAATTCAGTGCACTGAAAGTACCCGGATGACGCACTGCAAACGGTCAAAAAATGCAGTGTACAACGATGGACACTACTCACCCTAAACGGGCGCCATATTGGCTACGTAGCGGAAGAGGAGGAGCTTCCCGCCAAGTGGTTAACTTAAGTGTTCCATTTGAGACAGCACTACTCAGCGACGGAGTGCACTTCAGATGTAAGTGCACTGTATTGCAGTGCACTGTATTGCAGTGTACTTAGTAAAGTGCGCGGTAGTAGACACAGCCAATGTAAGAGGAGTGGACATGGAGTTGAGCTAAGCGTACGGCAGTGATGAAACTGGAACAGTAAAGATCAATCTGTGAAATGACACCATCACAGCTGTCGATGTGAGCTCCACATACAGATTCACAAATCTTACCACAAGAAATGCCAAAGGGAAATTTTGGCTGAATACAACCAAAACCACAGTCATTACAAAAATCACTGACATAGAAAAAGCTGACGTTAACTACTTTGAAGAAATATCTGATGAGGAAACCTACCAGACCACCAATGATAACAGCCATTGAAATCTCACAGACATGGGAGTGTCCAATGTGTCGCAAAGCACAAATCGAGTTTAACAGTAAATATCCTACACATCGATGTGGAAACTGCAGCCTATGAGAAAAATCATCCTTTTACAGATCTATTTCAAGGGTAAGGGCATGTGTCTGGATCACTCCACAAAAGTTTCTGTTTCCAATGCTACAATCTCTACGTATATGAAAAAAACAAAATGTCACACATCTCAGTTTAGATGCTGACATGTTGGAAGACAGTGGCGATTTCTTTAAGACTGCAAGGGAAGCTCTAGCCTGGTCCTAACCAGACTCTCGTACATTGCATTTGTACATACGTAGAGTCTGGCCTCGCTGCGTTGACTTCCTTGTAGGCGGGTACTATGTTGAAGTTTAAAACTATTGGATCTGCCCAGAGCCACTCTGGATCTGCCATAACCAATCGCTAGCGTTCGCCTTAGCCAACTCCTTCACCACGGAGCTAGCTACCGTAGCTGGAAAATCAAACTTTTTTCCGAACCCCGTGGGGAGGAGGGCCACAACATCATGACCACCAACAAAACTCAGCAAGGATTGTTCTTGCTCCGGCTTTAACTTATGGATATTCGGCAGCGTTGCCACAACCGCAGAATAGCTTCGCTCGCATCTTTCTCCGCCGCCATTACTGAACTACAACTCAAACTAGTGCACGACATCAACGTCATCGTTCTCATCCACTCCCTCTGTTCGCTTATTGGACAGGTAGAAAATCAACCTGCAGAATCTGACTTACGGACCTCATGGCCAGACCTATGTACAGAAGCAAATACATTTGAGCGGAAGTACGTAGGACGGCAGAGCCAGGCTAGGGAAGCTCAGCTTCCCCTAACATTTCAAAAAATTTATGGTCAAATATTCACTATTGTGTTAACATTTCAAATGAGTTAGAACACGTTCATCTCGAAGACGAGTTCGTTCGGAATCAGCTACGTACAGTAGCAGGTCGACTGACTGATTTCCATCTCATACATTCCCGTAGCGCCACAGTGCATTTCCCTGTTGAAGCTCAGCTTCCATGGACTTAAATGGGGCTGCTTTGAACAGTTTTTTTTCAGTGCTTCGAAACTATACGGTCATTGGATAAATGCTGTGATTATGTCCCGCCCTGGACGCTCAGCGTCTCTGGGGGTGAATGGAGGAGTGGGCTGGCCTGGACGCTGGGCTTCCGCGTGATGATTGGAGGGTCTGTCGAAAGACTGCATCTCCTTTGGATTGACAGCGATTTTGTAGTATAAAAAGTCGCCGAAGCAAAGCTCAGTCCCATCGCGGATTTTGCAACTGTAGTTGAAAGACAAATTGCTGCAACCTATTTCTTGGTATTTGCTTGGCGAAATTGCTAGCCAATTTTCATCATACATTTCATACAATTATACATCACATTCCTTGTTTCAGTTTAACCTAATTCCCACATTTAGTTAGATCGTTCATTCATTCATTCATACAGTAGGCTAGGCTAGTGTCGTAGGGGTGAACTAGCCATTGAACTGAAAATGTATATGATGTAGGCCGAAAATGAGCTTCCCCTGTTTGAAAGACCAGCAGCCGCCACTGTTGGAAGACCATTTCAAGTTATACACACAAATCACTTTGCCATTATTGAGATCTGTCAAACATTAGAATCTGCCTTGCAATCCACTTCAAAGCTACCCAGTATTGTACACCTGTCTTCTTGCACTTCCCCACATGCTGGTGGTAAAGACAAACATCCTGACAACTTCGGAAAACATTGCAGGTTAACTCTCACAGACAAAGCTATATCTATAACTGAGACAGAATGATTTCAGTCATTTGCTGAGAACATGGCAAAAATATGTTTTTTGTTGATGTTGTAAATGCTCCAGGTTCAAAGCAGAAATTGTAATATCAACTGCACTACTAATACTTCTAATGTTGACTCATAAGTAACGTGTTTTCTTTTCTTTAGAGGATGGTGGTAAATGTGTCATTTTTTTGTTCTAATGCCTCACGTCTTCTTTAAAAGACTCAGGGAATGCTTGTTTATTTTGGGTATTGGAACAAATGGTACCAAAAAAATATTGCTACTTTAAATATAGTGGCACTTATGTTTTCTTAAAAAATGTGTGACGAGAAATATTTTCTTTAAAACGTGTGAAGAGAAATGTTCCATGTAAGTTCCTGAGATTTTCTTTTTGTAATAATGATAGGAAAGAGATTTATTTTCTTTAGAACATTTAAGATCAACATCATGCCTGTTTTATTTTGAGTATTAGAACAAAGGGTACACATTTGTTTTGTGATAACATGCCGAAAGTGCTGTTATGAGAAATGTAAAAGAGATGCATCATTTCTTTAAAATAAAAATATGTGAATGGAGATGGTAACAATTGATCTGTTTTACTTAAACATGGTGCTACTTTATTGACCAGTCGTTGGTGAGTGACAGTTGTGGATATTGAACGACATGGCTACAAACAACTAGTCAATGTTCTTGAGTTATTTCAAAAACTTGAATATATTTCCTTTACACTGATAATATATAATCACAACATTTTCCATCATTTAGAGTTTTGTGAAAAACACTGTCAATCTCCTACACCAAATTTAATAACTAAGTAAAAAAAATAAAAAATAAAAAATTAATTTTAATGTTTAGAGACAAGTGTGACCATTACGCAACCTACAAAGACTTCCAGTTTGACTTGGTTGCGGTCATTTCTACCTGCGACACAGGGTTTGGACTGGTTTAAAGAAAGAAAAACACGGACATTGACTATTTGTTATATTTTTTTAATTGCACCAAGCTCAGTGTTAATCACAATTCTTGAACCCCAATCCAAGTATTAGTGTTGAGCAAACATCAGAATCCCTGTTCGGCAACTGACTGTGTATCTGAAATTGTGTTCAAATGTTGGACATTTACAATTCGTAATGCAATTGTTCACAAATCTGTTATATTTGACATTTTAATTTTGTAATCATTTTAATCATCATATCTTATTCAGAGCGACTTACAGTAAGTACAGGGACATTCCCCCCGAAGCAAGTAGGGTGAAGTGCCTTGCCCAAGGACACAACGTCATTTTGCACGGCAAAATGACGTTGTTATATTAAAGAATGTTTCAAGCTCACTTAGTTTGGCTATTAATATTTTATTAATAGATACACACAAATTGTGTACACACGCCATCCTTGCTGTTACAGTCTTTCGTGACTCAAGAGCCTAACATTAAGCGGATATGACACTTTGGGTGCGTGGAGCACTAAACAGAAGGAGACAATGCCAACACAAAATGCCACCACAAAAGCTAACATATAACAATTACCAATGCACGCATATCTTTATGGTTACTTTATATTTATTTATTCTAAATCCCCTTAGTATTAGCTAGACTTTGTTCCTTTGGTATAGTTGGACCACATATTTAAGTTTAATGTATGCACCTTCCTGCCAAAGAAAATTCCTTGTCTGTGCAAATTTTCATGGCGATTAAAACCCTTTCTGATTCTGATTCTTCAGTGGCCAAAACTAAGCTTTTACTTCTAACTGGTAACAAATAAAAATGTGTAAACTTCATCTGGTGTTGATGATACTCTGCACACATTCAACTGCAGCCATATGTATGCCCATTCCATGACATTCAGAGGTGGCAACAGGGTCTATTGATCTTTTGAGATGATCCATCTCCAGACAACGCTCAAGGACTGGAACATGGACACCAGGCCTCTGGTCAGCATTAATGCCACTGAACTCCCAGTCGATCTCTGGTATGTGCAACTCCTATAGAAACATAACTTAAGGTGTTAACATTTGGATTTGCATGCATTTGCATTATCCATACAGTCATGACATGATGGCCCACTTTAACCGACATTAAGAGCCTTAAGGTTTACAACTGCTGCTACCAAGGAAGGTTTCAATCTTACTAGACTCAGAAGAAAGAAAGTGGAAGAAAATATGGCATTTGACATACACTTGGGACATCAGCTTCTGGAACTGGACACTGCATGTGTCCCATATCCCAAAGTTGGTTGGGTGACAAGTTCTGCTCTGTTTTTAATGGATGGTTGTCCCATCCATCAAAAAACACATCAAGGGAGGCCTGGAGCCGGGGGATGAAGACATAATGGCAACAAAACAAGTAGACATCGTTGGACAGATCAAGATGCCCTTCATCTTCTAAGCTGTGGAGAACACCGTAGAAGACATTTGTCACTGCCATGTAGACGTCTCTCCACAGTCTCTCAATCCTGGGAAAAAAGGCAGTGTGAATGGGTAAAAAAATAACAGTTTAACACACATCAATATGTTACGTACGATGTTAAAGGTAACACTGTTTGACTGTCAGTACTGTACCAGCAAATGTCAACGGTGTAGCCAGGCACAAACAAAGCAGCGGGGTCATACGGACTAGGTACATTTATTAATACAGCTGCAAAAAGGTATCGGCAAGCCGCAGCAAGCCGTAGTGAACAGACAATGACTAATAGACAAGGGATGTACCAGTACATAAAGACACGGAGAAGGGACTATGAGCGATTCCCGATGAGACAAACAAAGTGCACTACGCTAAGGACCGAAAACGGCCCTGTTGGAAAACCACTAACTAACCTAGTATTTCCTAACCTGACTACACTAAACTCTAAGTTACAAAAGGTGCAGGTGGAACCGCTCCTAAACTCCTGTGCATAACAACGGTTATCTACGTGTTGAGGAGTATACCCATGGGTCTCTACACGCCAAACAGAACACATTTTATATATGACGGCAGTGTCTAACTAGGCCCGATTAGATACAGCCGCTTCAGGTCCGGATCTCGACGTCGGGGCGCGCACTCTGATGTCATCACCAGCACCGTCACAGAAACACCTACAGACAAGACACACAAACAAAACACACACACCCTACAGGCAGGAGCCGTAACACAATATAAGAAAATATTTGATAAGCACAAGATAAAACATAAAATATGGCAGAGAGCAGGCTATCTATACCTTGTTGGAGTTACTCTGAGAAACTAAGGCAGGGGTTGGCCACAGCTGCTAATTGATTGTTTAGTAAAACATTTGATTTGGTATAGTTTCTGTTTATACTTACATTTTTCTGTTTATACTTAATTAGTTTAGCATTAACCTCAACTTTTTTACTTTCGATTATGACAATAGACTACGGTTTAGTTATATTACAGACGAGACAGAACAAGACAATGTTTTGGTCACTTAACCAGGATGCCCCAACACTAGTTTTTTGGGGTGTGTTTGAAGGCACTGACTTACACTGACTGTGTGTGATTTGAAGGATCTCACCAATGCATTGCTATGCAGTCATAAGCAATGTTCCCTCTAAGCTGCGGCCTGTGCAGCCGTGCAGACCAGTTGAAGGACCCGCGCATTAGATTTTTCAGGCCGTGCACAAAATAAAATTAATTTATTTTTTATTTTTTTAAATAAGAACCATAAATGTTAAGTTGATCGGCCAAATGCGGCGAAGCCCACTTCATTAGTGATGTGTCGTTCGTGAACGATTCGTTCATTTTGAACGAATCCTTACAAGGACTCGGGAGTAACGAGTCCTCTCAAAGAGTGATTCGGTCATTTTCTCGTGGCCGCGCATCGGGACTTTTGCATAGGCTCGTCCAAGTAAACATTGAAATGATTTGTTCATTTCCCGACTCGGTCTTCGGGTACGAGTCTTTGGATCATTTTTCACGTGACCTGCATAGGCTCTGTAGTGGTAGCTAGAGGAAACAAACGATTCGTTCATTTCCCGACTCGGTCTTTCTACGAGTCTTTGGATCATTTTTCACGTGACCTGCATAGGCTCTGTAGTGGTAGCTAGAGGAAACGAACGATTCGTTCAATTCCCGACTCGGTCTTTCTACGAGTCTTTGGATCATTTTTCATGTGACCTGCATAGGCTCTGTACTGGTAGCTAGAGGAAACGAACGATTCGTTCATTTCCCGACTCGGTCTTTCTACGAGTCTTTGGATCATTTTTCACGTGACCTGCATAGGCTCTGTACTGGAGGAAACAAACGATTCGTTCATTTCCCGACTCGGTCTTTCTACGAGTCTTTGGATCCTTTTTTCACGTGACCCGCATTGTAATTTTTAGTAGAGGAAACAGTTTCCTCAATCCCTTTCGCGTGGCTGCTGTTTTAGTAAGACGTGAATGATATTCACTCAAGTCATCATACTGACTGGTTTTGTTATTTTCACTTTACATTTACACTTACAGTTTAGTGCAGTGTAATTGTTTGCCGTGATAATTAAATGCTAGTGTGATAATAAATGACCAAATCATACAAACTGTCATGATACATTATTTTAATGCAGGAATTTATTTTTAAATAGTATCTGCTGGTGCACGTCATCAGAATCAGAATTCGGTTTATTCACCATGTATGTTGTAAACAAACACGGAATTTACTGCGGCAGAGAGGTGAAAAACACTAAACATATACGGATCTTAAATTAAGTAAAAGTACAAAAGTTTAACTATTTCTAAGAACTAAACAATCTAAGAATACAACAATTTAAATATAAAATAAAATATATATAAAAATAAGAATAGAATGAGCAGCATGAGTGGTCAACATAGTGCATCGGATACAGAGATAAGGTGGCTTATGCATACTGAGTTGCCATTAGATGGACTTATAACAGTTAAATAAGTGAATGAATGTCAATGGGAGTCCTTGGCCTTGTTGAAGAGGCCAGTAGCAGATGGAAAGAAACTGTTCTTATGGCGTGAGGTTTTGGTCCTGATGGTCCGCAGCCTTCTGCCAGAGGGGAGTAGCTGGAACAGGGAGTGACAAGGGTGGGAGGGGTCGGCCACAATCTTCCTCGCACGCCTCAGGGTCCTCGAGGTGTGCAGGTCCTCGAGGGTAGGCAGATTGCAGCCGATCACCTTCTCAGCAGTGCAGATGATACGCTGCAGTCTGCTCTTGTCCTTGGCAGTGGCAGCAGCGTACCAGATGGTGATGGAAGAGGTGAGGATGGACTCAATGATGGCTGTGTAGAAGTGCACCATCATTGTCTTTGACAGGTTGAATTTCTTCAGCTGCCGTTGGAAGTACATCCTCTGCTGTCTTTTTTGGTGAGGGAGCTGATGTTCAGTTCCCACTTGAGGTCCTGGGAGAGGATGGTGCCCAGGAAGCGGAAGGACTCCACAGTGTTGACTGGGGAGTCGCACAGGGTGATGGGGATGAGTGGGGCTGTATTCTTCCTGAAGTCCACAACCATCTCCACTGTCTTAAGGCAAAATTAACAGGGTTACACAAAGATAGGCCACCACCACTTCTTAGACCTGATGGAGATATGGGATCTTGAAACCTGCTGGTTGTGAAGGTCAACACCGCCCATGTGCTCATTGTATTGCTTGATGCATTTTGGTTGTGGGACTTTGTCAAAGGCACGTCGCGCCTTGTTCCATCTCTTGACAGAGGTCTCACTGTATTTCTCCTCCATGTTTGTTGCCACTGTGACAATGCTGTTGTCTTTCCAACGGACCAGCAACTTGTCTCCTTGGGTCAGAACCTCAGAGGCTCCCCGGGGTAACTTCATGAAGTCCTTCTGTGGCATGAATGGGACATCAAAAAGACGATTTTGCCTCATTGTTCCAGAGCTTCCATATCCTCTTTGTGTCATGTGATCGAGGAGTGCAAGCGAAGTGAAGAGGTTGTCATGAATGAACTTGCAACCTTGAGGCACCTGAGCTTGCTCTGCAAGACCGAGAACGACACTGGGTCCCTGACCTAACCCAGTCTCAGGGAGGAGAGTGTGGGATCCACCATATGGCTCCATGTGGTACATGTGACCACTGGATGATGTAAGGCTCCATACCTTGTAACCAAAACGGATTGGTTTACCTCTGATAAACTGCTTACATCCGTGTCGACCATAATACGGGATCATGCTTTCATCCACGGACAGCCATTCTTGAAATGGCATGACTTTGTATGACTGATTGAGCTCAGAGAAGATCGGTCTGACCTTAAAAAATGGGTCATCTGTGATTTTTGTGTTGTCAACCACATTAATTGAGGCAATAACTTCATCAAAGCGATTTCTTCGCATTGCATCAGAAATGCTTTCATTGTGCACATCACTGTCAAGTGACCAGTACATGTGTCTTCTTGGAACAGAGCTGTACCCAGATGTGATTAGGATCCCATAGAAAGTAAGGAGCTCATCCATACTCAGATATAATTTCTTGTTCTTGGTCTGGGTGGAGTAGAGGTTGGACATTTCAATGGTCATCTCTCTTAGGGTGGGTGGATACATTTGTAAGAAAACATCCATTGGGTTGGAGCAGCTTTGTTTGATACATTCTGCAGCATTTGGGCTGTATACCAGATGTTCTGGAACCACATTGGTGGCAGGCCTCTTCGATCGTTTGAACAATCGATCTTTATTTTTGACCACGTGCAGCTTTGCCTTTGGTTCTTCTGACTGGCCCCTTTGGCTTGTAGAGGCCCTTGGCTCTTCTGACTGGCCCCTATGGCTTGTAGAGGCCCCTGGTTCTTCTGACTGGCCCCTATGGCTTGTAGAGGCCCCTGGTTCTTCTGACTAGACCTTCTGGCGTTTACAGGCCCTTAGCTGTTTATTTTCAACAGTGGATGGTGCGGTGTGAGGGAGGTCATCATTATTTATATAGTTGACCACCTGCAGCTTTGCCCTTGGCTCTTCTGGCTGGCCCCTATAGCTTGTAGAGGCCCTTGGCTTTTCATTGTCAACAGTGGGGAAGGGTCGGGGAGAGGGGGGTGCTGTGGTGAGGGGAAGGTCATCCTCACTGATAATGTTCCGTTCGTAATCTGTTTGCATAAATTCCGCATATGCATTTAACAGCCTGGCAGGCAAATTACTAGTCTCTTCGTAGTCCATATCAGACCCATCACTGTCACAGTCAGTGAGGACTGCATCTTTCTCATTTTGATGGATAACTGCAATGTTGCATGCCTTGTCTGGGCACTCCCCTAGATCCAACATATCCAGAACTTGACTCAAAGTGAAACTAAAAGAAAGAATAGTAAAAAATCAGTAGAAAGTAGTAGAAAATCAGGTACTACAAAAACTATAAAAAAGTATTCAAAATACAATATTAGTTAAGACTATATTGTTATTTTCCTTATGGTTGTTTAAAAGACAAGTAATCTACCATTACATCTAACCAATTTGTTTTGGATAGATTACTCATGCCTGTTTTTCTACTGGAAATCTTTTTCATTCTTGAAAAACGTTCTACATGAGAAAGCAATGCTGTTGTCGGTCCTGACTTTATTATTTTCTTCTTCGGGTATTGATATTGATTTCCAGATTTGTTCAGTGTAATGGCAAATGTATGGTTACTGAGAGGTTAATAATATTAGTTTGTTAATTAGCCACGTCGTATGCTAATTAGCAGTGATGCTCGCGGCTAATTAGCATACAACGCGGCTAATTAACATAAACTAATATTATTCACCTCTCAGTAACCATATGAACACCACATTGTTTTAAATTTTAGCCACAACTAACATATGTGTGTTAGTTAGCTATGGTGTGGGACCCATTGCACCTGCAATATTTGTACAAAATATATATTATTTTTAAGAAAAAAAACCACTATTTGCACAGTGTTATCCCACTGGTCACTATTGTTGCCATCCACATGTTTACTAATTCTATAACCACACTGAACAAAGTTGAGTAATTTTAAATACATGTATTACTACTAGACACCTTAAAGGTGATGTGTACCAAATATCTTTGTCATATCTTTATGTAAACATACTTTACTAACCTTTTGTTTGGTAGCTGTGATACAGCCATCCTCATGTCAAGGTGCATCCAGGAAGTAAACAGCTATAGTTTTGTGAAAATGTACACTAAACAAATGAAACTGCACATATTTCATTGAGACCCTTTATTATTTCAGTATTTGTTGGAAAAACATTGATAAATCATTCAGTACCCTTTTAAGTGCCTCATAACTGAAAACTTTTTTAGGGTCACTATTGTGACCGATGGGATTAAATGGGTTAAGTAATAGAGATTAGGTCAATTTTTACACCGGTCTGCCAAATGTATTCGTTTTGATTCAGCTATGAGGCTGCCTCTTGCAGGGGAAATGAGAAGACATCTATTTCATTCTACACTTCACTCGTATTTTGATTTGTAAATGAGCAGCAAAAAAAAGATGCTTTTAAATCTATGTAATCTTTATAAATAATAAGTATGCATTTTTATGTAAAATATACAGAAATATCAGTTGTAAATATGTCATTAAAAAACGGACCCTGTGCAACCGACGCAAGCAAGCACACCCTACAATTTCCCCAGAAATTGTACCCTCTCTAGTTATTATTATTACACATCTTCTTCTGCCATGGGAGTCTATGGCAGCCCCTAGAACCGTATTGTCAGAAGTTGTGAAACTTGGCACACTCTTTGGGACCAGTCCCCTCATCAATTTCACCAAGTTTCATGTCTCCCATTCCAACCATCTAGCGCCACGAACGGGTCAAAGTTGAAGGTGTGTTTACACACGTTACTTTTGAACCATATGCCTCATTTTCCAAAATGAGGTATCATTGGATTCCCTGGATCAAGACGAGTTCAACGCACTCTATGATATCATACCCAGTTATATAGATTCTCCGCCATTTTGAATGTTAAGGAAAAGCGTTTTTTCGCTACCCCTCCTACAATTCTTGACGAATCTTCTTCAAAATTGCCACAGATGATCTTCAGACCAAGCCTCACAAACGTTATCCCCTGGAGCTTTGATTTTCGCAACCGTTTGTTAGTTACAGCCAATCAAATTGATGTGGCTGAATTGATATGGACGCCATTTTGAATATTAAGTTTTTTCGCTACCTCTCCTATAAGGTTTGTCCAATCTTCACCAAATTTGGCACAGATCATCTTTAGACCAAACCTCACAAAAGACATCACATGTTTTTTGATTTTCTACACTTTTGACTGGAACAGCCAATCAAAGTCGTCAACCAAGTCACCATAAAAGAAGTGAGGTCATATCTCAGCACCTCTTTACTGCATTGACACCAAATTTGGTATAAGGACTAGGGACTCTGTTCTAAAGAGGTCCAAAATAGGTCATGCCATTTCACCTTTAGGTGGCGCTGCAATAAGCAAAAATTTTGCACCATTTATCTTCAGATCAAGCCTCACAAACCTTTTCACATTCCGGTAAAGCTGATAAAAGTCTGCGATGAAGATCATATCTCAGGAAATATTCGCTGAATTGACATCAAACTTGGTACAGGTGCTCGGGACCCTGTTTCAAAGAGGTCCACAAAAGGTTGTGTCATATAACCTCTAAGGGGCGATCCCGTGTCTGACACATGTTAAATTGTGATACCAGCTGAATTGATGTGGCCGCCATTTTGAATGAATGAATAAAAAGTTTTTGGTGAATACCAAATATTCACCTAATTTGGCACAGATTATCTTCAGACCACAATCACCTTGACATGTCAAAATAGAACTGAATTACAGCTGTTTAAACTTGGGACAAATCTGACAACCGCTTGCCACAGGAAAAATTCCTTATACTTTTACGCAGTCACTGAAATCTGATTTCCAGCACTGAGAATAGCTCACTAGGATAAATTGGTGTCCTGGCAACGTCAATGTCAGAGGTTCAAATCCAGCCAAAGCTGACAAGCTTGTCATGTCTCTGATTCTCTGTTTAGCGAAACTATAAGCCACTGCAAAGGAAGCCAGGTACACCGCAGTCACTAGATGTCGAAAGTTTCTTCTGGTTTATCTGACTGACCTGCTTGGCCACCACATTGCTGCTTGCAGCTATATTGCTCTGTTTGGTTCTGTTGCGGAAAACACGGGGCGCTCTTTTTGGCCATGGTGAGCAGCCATAGACTTATGTGAGTAGCCAATAGCAGCGTTGATGATCAAGGTTTCTACTATCGATACATACCCCCTTTTAGACCAACGCATAACTCAATCCAGCTATACTAATCATAAACAACAAGGGTTGGAAGAACCAAATTAGCCAGATCATGATCAGCACGATGATGTCATCTTGGATGTGTCATTTGATCTCGGATGTAATAAGCGACGTACGGAGAACAGGCTGCTTCTGGCATTTGTTTGTGTTTGTTGAATTTCATGTTTTCTGCATGCTCATTTACAGAAGGAACAAACACATGTGAACCAAACTTTTTAAGCTGTTTTAATTCATTCATATAATTAGATAAAAAATATTTGGGAAATAAATTAGCAGCCTAATATTGTTGCCTCTTTATTTAAGATTCAAAATTAGTTGTGAAAAAGTTGTTTTTAGTCATTTGTAATACACTTTATTCTATCCATCATTTAGCTCTCCAGTTGATTCTGAAGATGAGCTGTCTTCCTCAGACTCCTCCTCACCTGTGAGGAAAGAGAAGAAAGCAAGAGTCAGGGCTGCTCTGTTTCATTTTCTTAGGTTGTACACTCTGTGGAGCTGTGGGTGACATGTAAGGATCATGTCCTGTATCTGTGCTGGGTTTCCTTTCCTGCGTGGATTGGGGTTGGTGTTAGTGTGCTAGACTACCACTAATATAATGTCACCTAATTTAGATATGAGAAGGGTTTCAGTCGTCCTTACAGTGTCGGCGGTCCTAAGTGATAGATACAAATGCAGAATAACACTGCAGACACAGACAGCAGGACACCATCTCTACACTGTATCTCAGGCAGTGTCAGTAAATGCAACATATTTCCGGAAATGATTCCATAACACATGAGATTGCTGCCTTGTTTTCATATACAATTTGAAAACACATTTTTAAAATACCATGGAACACTTACTCATCAGATCATCAGCAAGATCATTCCGCTTCATCCTTCTTAGGATCTCCACAGTGATCTCCACAGCTCCTTCAAGTGTGTATGTCTCCACCATCTTATCTACTGTGTCTGCTTCGTCAGCGTTCTCCAAATCTTTCTTTGGGATGGGATAAAACCCATCCAAAAGTTCCTTCTGCAAGAACCACTTAAACCTCTTGAGCCCCATTTCCCCTAGCTGGTCCAGAGTTTTCAGAATATATTCTTCACCATTTGTGGCCATTGTAGATCACTGGAGAGAGTATATTGTGTGTTGCTTTCTAAATTAAAGTTTCAGTTACTATAGATGTTCCTAAATGAGTGATGTTAAAATATCCTAGTTATATCCATATGTGACAAATCTTACATAAGTTATTTTCTTTCATACAAACAATTTATTTGTGATGTATTGTGTGTTTGTAAGTCTCTGTTGTTATTTATCAGGTTGGTATAAAATTACATTTGTAATAATGAAACGAATATGCTACTGTTCTAACTAAAACTAAACTAACTAAAACTAATGTTCAAGACTGTATCTCCAGTTGGTAAGAAAGTTGAGGACAGAGGTAGTCAAGTGTAGGAGAGCTGGAGGGAGATACAGGTCTAGGTAGTCCGGTGGAGGAGAGCTGGAGGGAGATACAGGTCTAGGTAGTCCGGTGGAGGAGAGCTGGAGGGAGATACAGGTATATGTAGTTAGGTGGTTCAACCAAATCTAGCAAAGATACCACAAGCTGACACAAATCAAACTGAAAGGGTGTAAATGGAGAATGGGCTCTTCTATCGCTCCCAATAAGTGACTCTGAGCAGGGGCAGACTTACCATTAGGCAAAGGTAGGCAATTGCCTGAGGCCCCAAGGGCCCCATACAAGAACGTAAACATAGATAGTAATGGCAATGCGGTTGCACTGGGGCCCTCTCTTTCATGTGTTGGCCAGTGAACATTCCGCTGAGTGTGATAAGATTAACAAGATATGCAACGATGGTTGCTGGGTAATTTATTCTGTTGTCCAATGTAAGTCTCTATTTGGAACTCTGAATATCTGATATTCAAAGCCTTGTTTAGACTCTGCACCTCTCCTTCACCAACCATCTCAGGAGGAGGGGATCCATCACCGAATTGCTCCTCCCAAGGTTTCTTAAAGGGGTCATTGACTGTTTTTTTTTTTTGTATTTCACACTGTTCCTTAAGGTCTCCAAATAGGGTATGTAACATTGGTTGGGCTGAAAATGGCCCGGGTGCTGTTCTATGAGCCCTGATGCATCCTGTGAAATAGCCCTGGGAAAAAACAACAGCTTTTCTCCTTTTATGGTATGCTCATGAATATATAGATGAGCGGCGCGCTGATTGGTTGGTTTACAACGAGTGAAGGTGCGGAGCAAAGACGCAACACAGCCAACAGCACTCACTGAAACATCGAAGGTGGAGACTTGAAATAAAAACGTACAAATAAATCTATTGTGTTTACACAACAATGTTTTCAACAGATTGACTAGATATCATTTGAAATGATTACGTTAGTTGTTTCCACTTCTGTTGTCGAAGCAAACAGGATCGACTTAGGTGGGTAACGTTAGCACTACAGCTTAGCAAACAAACTATCGTGATTCAAGTGGGAAGCTGACAACCTGGTGACCTGGTGCAGCCAGAACAACTTAGAGCTCAACAGTGGAGATGGCTGTAGACCTCAGGAAGAATCCAGCCCCACTCACCCCCATCACCCTGTGCGACTCCCCAGTCAACACTGTGGCGTCGTTCCTCTTCCTGGGCACTATCCTCTCCCAGGACCTCAAGTGGGAACTGAACATCAGCTCCCTCACCAAGAAAGCACAACAGAGGATGTACTTCCTGCGGCAGCTGAATAAATTCAACCTGCCAAAGACAATGATGGTGCACTTCTACACAGCCATCATTGTGTCCATCCTCACCTCCTCCATCACCATCTTGTACGCTGCTGCCAAGGACAAGAGCAGACACCTCTTGGACCTAGAGGCGAGCAAGGAAGATTGTGGCTAAATCCTCCCATCCTGGACACACTTTGTTCCAGCCACTCCCTTTCTGCGGTCCATCAGAACCCAAACCTCACGCCATAAGAACAGTTTCTTTCAATCAGCTGCTAGCCTCTTCAACAAGGCCAAGGACTCCCACTGACATTAACACTTATTTGCACATCACACAAGCCATCTTGTCTTCATATTTCAATGTTACCTTATTTTTACATCTATTTAAGATTGTATATATTGTTTAGTTCTTTAGAATTAGTTAGACTATTGTACATTTCTACTTTTTTATTTAAGATCCATGTAAGTTTATTGTATGTACCTTCCTGCCACAGTAAATTCCTTGTTTGTGTGAACTTACATGGCGAATAAACCAAATTCTGATTCTGATGTTTCTTGACCACGCCCTGGTCTTCCATTTAGGAGGATTGTGGGTCTGAGTGTTAAACTAAAATCCTCCTCACTTCCTACCTGACCTTACAATAATCCCTGGAGGGATTTATCTCTGCTGTCTGAATTCACAAACACAATGTCAAGTAAAGCAGCCTGTCCTTTGTGCTGAAGAAGAAATCTGTTGATGCCGTTCGTGCTGCTTTCTCAACAAGGAGTGTCTCTGGAAGATTCTAGTTATAGGTATAATACAATACAATAGGTCAAAGTATGTTCATATTTAAGCCACTATTCATTCTAGTGGCAGGTACACTGAACAGTACAATATACCTGTTCAGAGTCCAGTGATATAGACACCATCATGAGAGATGTTAACCCTTCAGGTAGGAGGGCCCTGGGTAAACTATCAAATCAGAACATCATTAATATACTGTAGTAGATACAGAATACACAGTACTGTCTTACCATCTACACCTGCCTACTGTTACTGTGAGCTATTAACTCATATTTACAGATAGAGCTACTAACTCAAATTTAGTGGGGGGCTCAGCTGTGTCATGGCGGGTGTTGATAGAACCACACAGTGAGGTGCTCTGTACCAAATGAGGAGAACCAATTGTCATTTAGTTTGATTACTTATGACAAGTAAAGTCAAAGACCCATGACTAATTAAAGAAAGACAATATTGCTGAGCCGATATTTTTTATAGATGCAGAGTTCATGGTTTGGATATCTATCGGACTGCAGGTCCCAGAATCCACCTCTCTACTGCCCAGACTCCCCCAGATGATTGTTCCTACCTTTACATTTTTACATTTAGTCATTTAGCAGACGCTCTTATCCAGAGCGACTTACAGTAAGTACAGGGACATTCCCCCCGAGGCAAGTAGGCAACTTATTTCCTCTCTGACAGTAACCATAGTTACAGTGATAACTGAATACCATTCTGTGTTGCCAACCTCTGTGATCTGTATAGACTATGTAATGAATGAGGAAACACCTGTACTTTAGACAGGCAACACCAGCTGTTATAGATCCAGAAGTACCGGATACTTGGCTAGTTTGGGATTTGAAAAAGTAACTTTGCTTTGAGTATATTTCTAGCTAAGATAGATGTTGATGTGACAGTCATATTGACTATAACACCTATTCCTTCCAGAAACATGACCTGACCCCTCATGAATATAATCATGCTCAACTCTGTGCTGGATATTTCTCACAATGATACTTCATACAAATGAACTATTCAGCAGTGTACAAAGAAAAGCATAATAGGGAAACTAAAACACACTAAGCTAAACTTAACCATACGCTGCCAGTGCTAGCTAGTTCAATCTACTGTAAAACCTTTACTGCCAGTGCTAGCTAGTTCAATCTACTGTAAAACCTTTACTGCCAGTGCTAGCTAGTTCAATCTACTGTCTGGAGGTGCTCCAAATAATATATAGAAGCCACATTTATCATAATGACATTTTGTATTTATCAATAGTTCTTAAAGAATATGTTTTTTTTTCCTGTCAATCATCACCTCCCCTCCTCTCTCTCTCCACTTCAGAGTTTAGTCTGGTTCTCGTCTATCTGATTTAGATACCCATGTCTACATTTCAGTCTTGTGCTACTACAGGGCTCTGTAGAAACCATGTACTGTATCAGGAAATGCAGTTTTTCACTTGACGCTCCCAGTAGAAATTATGGTGGTTTGGTGGAGCTGTTGGTCCTAAGACTTCAAAGAATGAGTTTGTGAATACAACATGATATATGATGTACAGTCTGTATATGTCTTCTAATCCTCTCACATGATCATCACTGCACTGTGTTCTATACTGTAACTCTGGATGTTAGACCTCCCTCACCTGCAGCCTACATCACCTGCCCTGCCAGAACCCTCCTCTCAGGTGGATCAGGTTAACACTAGATGGTGTATTGAATGAAAGTTCATGTCATCATGGGTTGTCATGGGCTAACCATCTCTTTGACCCACAATAAACCCACTATCTCCCCAGTCTATAGAGGTACTCTAAGTAGTAAATATAAATATAATAAAATGATTACCTTATAACATGTGAATAAACAACATTGTACTGACCTTTATAAAACTCTTTCAGCCTCCTCTCTGTGCGCCACCTGATTCTGTGTGTCTGACAGTAATGCTGACAGTCTGATCACCTGTAGTGCTACCTTATACTCATCTGACCCCAACCTTGAAGACTCCTCTTACTCCTGTTGGTATTATTACTGGTTATGGAACATACAAATTTGAATGTGTCACACCCACATACAATCATCCACACAGACTTCTGTTTGGACCAGTTGATCCTGTTTGGAGTCTCATTACTGAAAGTAATTTATCTGTGCATCATGTACATGCACATACACACACATACACTCAGAGTACATACAGTGGATATAAACAGTCTACACACCCCTTAAAATGCCAGGTTTTTGTGATGTAAAAAAATAAGACAAAGAAAAATCGTGTCAGAACTTTTTCCACCTTTAATGTGACCTATAATGTGAACAATGTGCACACCCTGAAACTAATACTTTGTTGAAGCACCTTTTGATTTTATTACAGCACTCAGAGGGCCTCATGTACGTACATTTGCAAACGTAGCGTTATTAGCGCCATGGCCAACCCGCAGATTGCGCACGCTGTGATACTTCAGTTTACGTCGTATTTACGAAACCTGCAGGTCATCGGGTAATCAGCGCCTTTCTCCGCCCACTATACCGTACATTGCGAGCATTTAAACGCGCAATTGAATGGGCCTCCTTCTCTCTTTTTATCATGGATCAGCCACCAAAATCAAAACAGCGATGACTGTTTGAAATGATCCTGATGCCAATCTTTTTTATGTAACGAGGAGTTTAACAACTGCTGAAATGGAATGTGAACCCTGAGTCGGAGATTCGGAGAATCTTTGATTTCTTCCAGTAGCTAACTGTAATATTGCATGGCTGCTTAATCTGTAACGCGTAATGATTTTGTGTTCACTCAACTCAAAAAGTGTGATCCTTGTGGCAAAAATCCTTTGGCCTATGTCTTCGTCCTGCTCGGGTTACGGCTGCCATTTCACAAGGAGGCATATGCACATCCTGGTTTACGCCTGCTTTTAACAGGCGGAGAATTTTCACAGCAAAATAGAGGTGCGCTTTCACAGGCGGTTTTTGTACATACCGCGGAATACATAATTAGGCGCACTTTACGCATCCCCTCCCATCTCTTTATGGGAAACTCCCACTTTCCCCTTTACCCTCCCGTGAATGCATATGCATGACACGGAAAAGCGCAATTTGCCATTTTCAGTTCCCGCGACAGGCAGTCTGCGCTTTTACCTCAGTGCGGCATGTTTGTACATACCTCGCCATGCTTTTACTCGAAAATTGCTAAACAAATACGCCTGAAGTGGGCTCAAAAGGGTTAGTACATGAGGCCCTCAGTCTTTTTGGGTAGGAGTCTATTACCATGGCACATATTGACTTGGCAATATTCGCCCAATCTTCTTTGCAAAAGCGCTCAAAATCAGTCAGATTGCGAGGACATGTCCTGTGCACAGCCCTCTTCAGATCACCCCACAGATGTTCAATTGGATTCAGGTCTGGGCTCTGGCTGGGCCATTCCAAAACGTTAATCTTCTTCTGATGAAGCCATGCTTTTGTGATGTGTGCTTTGGGTCGTTGTCGTGCTGAAAGGTGAACTTCATCTTCAGCTTTCTAAGGGAAGCCTGAAGGTTGTGACAAAATGTCCTGGTATTTGGAACTGTTCATAATTCCCTCCACCCTGACTAAGGCCCCGGTTCCTGCTGAAGAAAAACAGCCCCAAAGCATGATGCTGCCACCACCATGCTTCACTGTGGGTATGGTGTTCTTTGGGTGATGTGCAGTGTTGTTTTTGCGCCAAACATACCTTTTGGAATTATGGACAAAAAGTTCAACCTTGGTTTCATCAGTTCAGTCAAGACACTCACGTGATTGATTTCACCATTTATTCATACACATGACAAATGGTTTTACATTGGCGGAATGGATGTACATGGGGAAGCGCTCCCTGCCTTCACTGCAGCATGCATGACATGAGGCAGGGAGCAACAAGTCAAATCCCCCACGGGGAGCAGACAGACAACATGGGGGAGAAGGGGATGGTGGCGGGTGGCAGCAGCGCAGAACACAAGGTAATCGAGGAAGCGTGTGCGTGCATGTGACGTCTTTATAGCGCCGCCTATCAAGCTAAGCATATGGGCTAGGAACACGGCGATGGGTGGTATGACGCGCGCTGCCCGAGTGCCATGCCTGAACCTGCTTCGCTCATACCATAACACGTTTTCCCACATGTTTTTGGGAGACTTGATGTCGGTTTTTGCAAACGGGCTTTGATGTCCAGTACATATGAAGATTACGGGAGATTGTTGTCACATGTAGCACACAGCCAGTACTTGCCAGAAATTCCTGCAGCTCCTTTAATGTTGCTGTCGGCCTCTTGGAAGCCTCCCTGACCAGTTTTCTTCTCGTCTTTTCATAAATTTTGGAGGGACGTCCAGTTCTTGGTAATGTCTCTGTTGTGCCATATTTTCTCCACCTGATAATGACTGTCTTCACTGTGTTCCATGGTATATGTAATGCTTTGGAAGTTATTTTGTACCCTTCTCCTGACTCATATCTTTCAACAATGAGACCCCTCTGATGCTCCGATACATCACAAAAACCTGACATCTTAACAGGGGTGTGTACCGGGGGTACAACAGGGGTGTGTAAGACAACATTGTGAGGGAGGTAGAGAGAAAGAGAGAGACAAAGAGATAAAGACAGACTCTGTGACATTTATTGTAAGGTTCTGCAGAAAGGACAAAGGCTCTAACTTGGAAGATGCCATTAGAGGTTCAGGCAGGAGGACTCAGTATAGTATTACTTGATACTTTATTTCACACGGTACGACACATGATTGTAACAATTGATTTGGCATTATGGTTCTGCTTGCATCGGCTCCCTGCCGCACCCAACGGAGACACCGTCTCGACCTCCGAGCAGAGAGCAGCGACGCATTCCCCCTACGACAGGAAACAGAACCAAGGGTGGAGGCCGGGGAGGCGGAGGCAGCAGATTAAACAGAAGCAACCTGTGTCGCACTAACAAGCAGAGTGCAGCGATATCCTGATTAAATAGCCCGCCCTGCGAGGGTGTGCCCCTACTGCGTGATATGACGCGCTGCTAATGAGCGCTGTGTCTCGCGTCCCCCTGCATGAACCAGCTCCGCTTGATTTATTTAGATTTGCTTCATGTATAAATGATTAAATGTTTACAGGAGGACAGAACACCAAGAGAATATCCTGGAATGTTCTATCAAAGATTTTCTCAGACACAGTGGCCAAAAGAATTAATTGGAAAGGCGTAAATGGCAAAAAATGCTTCAAAGAAATGCTCACAAGAACTCTGTTAATCAGTAAGTATTGTAAAATACAGTGAAGTAGCTGTCAAAACAATGGAGAATTAGCTGGAATAAGTGGAACATTCAGAATCTGTTAGTGACAGTTTATTAAGTGATGGACAATCTCCCTCAACAGAAGCTGTAAGGAAGAATCATCAGAGTGCACCGGACAGTGAGATTGACTCTTGCGCCATAAGATGGTTCAACCTGGCATCTGACCGGGGAGGCGGCCGCAAAGACAGGGCGATGGCCAAGGAGACATCAACCTCTTAACTCATTGTTCATTCCTGTTTTATGTGTGCATTTAGTATTGTTAAAGTGAATCATTAAACTAGGACATGGTTTTCTTCCTCTTATCCATTTGATTTAATGAAAGATGTTTATTTGTATTTTATTTTTTTATATCAATTTGTGTTTTTGTTATAATGTTTTAATTTTTGAGAATGTACATATATTTAAACTAATGGCTTGAAAATTAATAAAAGTTTTTGATTAGAAAATCTTCGTTTTTTTCCTTACTGAGAACTAACTAACATATATGGGGAATATAACCTAAATAATCGTTGACGTTTTGGAACTGGCCCAGTGTCGGTCCGGATGTGAACCACATCCGTAAAACGGATGATGCCATAGAGGTTTATTTAGATTTGCTTCATGTATAAATGATTAAATGTTTACAAAAAATGTTCTCTCTTTTTTGGAACTGATGTTTGGAACTGACGTATTACATTTATGAAAAAACTGATATAAATCTCTTCTTTCTGAGAACCAGCCAGTCACTCCTCAACTGTACACATTAGCCCTGTCCATATTTGATGTCTACCAGTCTGTCAGCCTCTGTTGTGTAGAAACCATGTCATGAATGAGGAAATGCAGTTGTTGTGAACTTGTCCCTTCCTCTAACAGAAGACAGAACTAGTCTAACCAGTTGAGGTACCAGAGAGTAGAGCTGAAGATCTTCAAGCTTAATTTCTATCATTTTACACAGGCTCGGGCCGGGCTTGCGCTCCGGGTTGCGCGGTAAATGAGCGATCAGGTGATGCGTTTCGATTAGCGTGGAAATAGATGCTGAGGAGGTGAATGGAGGCTAGCCTCTGGCGATTACGTTTTGGTTGCACCGGCAAAGAAAGCAAAGTCTGAGAAACTTTTGACCATGTGCATAATGAGCCAGTGGGTTATGTGTAATGCAAAAGATGCAACATTCTAAGTACAACAGCAAAACGACAGGGAATTCGTCGCTGATAAGGCATGTTGATCAAAGCTGCATATAGGCCTATTTAGAGTGCTGAGATGTTACAGAGGACTTATTTTATTTCTTTGTTCCAACTTCCAAGTGGCCTATAGCCTACGTTAGTCATGAATAAATGATGTAATTTTTTTTATAAATGACTCATTCTTGATAAAAAGGCAAAAGAGCTGTGTGCGTGCGCACATTTGAATAATGTCTGTCTGTAAACGGGTTCGGGCTTCAAGCTGTCAATCAAAATGTACTTGTCTGGCTCGGGCCGAATTCTGTTGGGACAAACTTTTAAGGCCCGATTACAGCTCTACCAGAGAGGTTGTTTCATAAACCTCTGGGGCAAAGATAACCCAGAGATGGACACATAGTGAGACTGAAGGGGGTTACACTGTCTCCAGGGCTCTCTAGCAGGGCACAGAGACAAAATGAGAGATGGAAAGAGAGAGGAAGAGAAAAAAGGGGGAGGAAGACAGAAGTAGAGAGAGAGCGAGAAGGGCTGAAAGAAAAGATAAATGTATGAGGTCATACATAAGGAAATGCAGTGGTTTTGAACTTGACGCTGCCAGTAGAAATGATGGGTGTTGCCAAGATTTGTAGGTCTTGTGGAAGAAATTGCGATTTCCGGTGTGCTTACATTATTCACTAATCAATAGAACTAGTCATTGGATACTAGTTAGTATGTTTTCATGTAAGCTTGCTATTAATAAGAGTAGATTGTGTCTATGTGTCAGGGTTAATAGATGTTCGTGATCAGGAGAAAGTACTGGGTAAACGTCCTTTGTCATGACTACAAGGAGAGCACCAACTATGATCTCTCTAGTCTGAATAAATGTAAAGACTCCAGAGTAGTACGAAGGAAAGTTGATTAGATAGTTGTGTAGCGGCAACGCTCCTGTTACTGAAGGATTCAGAATCTTTGTGTCTATTCCAATATGTAATGATGGTATTTAATGACACAAGTCTGTGTTCTAGAAAGAGTGGTCTGGAGTCGCAGAGGTCCGATAATATCAGCTTTAATGCAGCAGTTGGAAATCAACAAGTAGAGAGCTCTGGGGTTGTCTACGTTTCCCTACCCGCAACAGAGTTTGGGCTGGTTCACAAAGTCCAACTGGCTATCTGTTCCTGCCCCAGCATATAATATACAGTGTAATTAAAACAGAAAGAGTAAAAGAGGGTTGAGCTTGTTCTCCTGTGCAGCAGGGAGTTGTTCTTGCCTACGCGTCCCACATGCTCGGGTGCCATCTCCACCCGGTTTCAAGGTTGTTTCTGAAAATGAAGAGATAGAGACACAAAATACAGCCTTTTTCCCACACTCAGTGTGAGACCCAATATTTAAGCCTGAGCACACTTCTAAGTTCATAAGACAGCACTTTAATAAGCACAATGCATAACTTTAATAAGCACAATATATTCTTTATTACCCAGAATGCCCCGCAGCAAGCTGAAAAGCCACAGAGTTACAGGTTTAAGCCTAGTTAGATAAGCATTGTTTGGAGTTTTGTTCTGTTTGTTCTGTTCAGGGGTCTCATTTATAAAGCTTGCGTACGCACAAAACGGGGCTGAAAATGTGCGTACGCCACTTTCCACGCAAAGGTTGTGATTTATAAAAACAAACTTGACGGGAGAATGTGCGGTCCTCCACGCAAACTCTGACCCTCCCGTAGGCCTACGCACATTTTGAAAACAGTTGGAATTGGCGACGCAGATGACCGTACTGTAGTCAGACTGCAGAAAGTGAATGTGGGAAGAACATCACTCTATTAATATATTTTTGTTTTCCTCACACATTTTTTTCACTCGATTTCATCATTATCATGAAGATTAAATCCAGCAGTGTTATTTGCGCTTGTACTGAGTGATAATTGTTTCATAAACACCTTGTACAATCCAACTCAAATTTTAAATAAAAATTCAGCGCTGTATGTCTCACCATCAGATTGTCCACTACTGGATGTAGGAGGGGGAGATGCCCGAGCCCGACTGCATGGAATACAGGATAACATCACATATCCAACCTTTATATAACTGCAGAACACATTGTCTAACTAAATATATTTCTTTAATACTGTGCATGTGAATATACAGTCGCTAAGCTCCCGCGCAATCGCTACACTCTACGTCCTCGTTATCAGTCCAGACTTCAATAGACTACTGTTCAATAACAAAACGCTTTTGTTTTCAAAATTGTATCTCGACTCGCGGTATCACTGGCACAGTTGACGCCACTCGCACTGTTTTTTTTTTATTGGTGCGCCACCGGCCACCAAATAATGTGGTTTTCGGGCCTCCGCCAATAGGCTAACAGTGTCTGAGAAGTTGTCATGCACCATGATTCACCGTAAAGAAGAATCGCATGCCAGGGTCATTCATGAGGTGCTTTGCATTGACCATTTATGGTAAAAAATGGGCGTGTTTAGGGTGGGGTAAAATGCAGATTCACGTACGCACACTTGTGGGTAGTCTGTGATTTATAAAGGGAACATTGCTTATAGGTGTGCGTACGCACGGTTTTATAAATCAGATTTTTTTTGGGCGTACGCCATTTTAGGCTTTTGGGCGCACGTACACTAGTAAGAATCCTACGCACAGTTTTATAAATGAGACCCCTGATATGTGTAATGTGATGGTCTGTACTTTGGATAAATTAAGTGTTCATCCTGAGTGTGAATGTTGTCCAGTTAGATGGCGATCTAACCTGTCTAATAAGCCTAACGTGCGGCAAGCAATATTCCGCTCCAATTCGCACAGCTAGCCTGCGCTACAGTTGTAATCTGAAGTGCCAGTAATATATGTAGTATCTGGATGCTGATTACAGCATCTGTATGTTGTGCACACGACTTGTTTTGAATGAAAATGTTAAATCGTTATATGTTATTTTGGCTGTATTTAAAGGGGCAATTGACTGGGTTTTTGGGGTATTTCACACTGTTCCTTAAGGTCTCCGAATAGGGTATGTAACATTGGTTGAGCTGAAAATGCCCCTGGTGCTGTTCTATGCCCCCTGATACATCCTCTGAAATTTTCCCGGGAAAAAATGCTAGGTTTTCTCCTTTTATGGTATGCTCATTAATATTTAGATGAGCTGCCCGCTGATTGGTTGGTTTTCAACGAGTGAAGCTGGAGAGCAAAAACGCAACACGGCCAACAGCACTCACGGAAACACCGAAGGTGGAGACTTGAAATAAAAACGCGCAAATAAATCTATCGTGTCTACACAGCACTGTTTTCAACAGATTGACTGGATATCATTTGAAATGATAACGTTAGTTGTTTCCACTTCTGTTGTCGAAGCAAACTGGATTGACTTAGGTGGGTAGAACGTTACAGCTTAGCAACCAAACTATATCGTGATTCAACTCAGCTTCAGTTAGCTTGCTCTAGACATCTTGCTGTAAAATCACCTGACAAAGATCTGGACAAACATGCATCGTGAATTGTAGATTTACATAACAACACAGGTTATTTATTTGAACGAAACAGTCAGAAACATGAAACAATGTTAGCCCCATTGCCAATAAATTAGGCTAAATCATTCTACCTATGCTCTTGCGTTAGCAAGCTAAACTAGTTTACATGCCTACAGTCTAGGTGTTTTCGCTATCTAGCTGTTCTTGCATTCCTTGCAAATCAGCAGAGCTAGAGTCTAGCTAACATTGACTAGAAGGGCATGGCTGATGTTTGTCTATACCGAAGCGTAGAAGATCCCTGTGCAGTTCGACCCTGGACACATTTGCGCGAACCATTTCACCAAGGACGGTTTTGAAAACCAGGGACAATGTAGCTAAAGCAGGATTTGCTATGAAGCTGTTGCTGAAAAGAGGTGCGTTCTTACGTTCATCACAACCGCAAGCTGTAGTATGATTTCGTCGGTAACAGTTATTAGCGTAAGGATACGTTATTAATCCCTTCTAATGCTAGCTAGTCATTTGCTAAGTAAAGTATGTTGATGTGTTTAGAAACGTAGTTAGCATTCTACCTATGCTAGATACAGGAGACGTTAGCATTGCTAATAACTGTTACAGTAGCGACAAAATCATACTGTAGCCTACTTACAGCTTGCGGTTGCGAGGAGCGTACGGTCGGAACAGCACATATTTTCAGGTTCAGCTTCTCAGCAAATCCTGCTTGAAATTGTCCAAGGTTGTCAAAACTGTCTTGGGTGAAATGTTCAGAACAAATGAATAATTGAGGGTCGAACTAAGCCGGGATCTTCTCATAGACAAACAGCAGCCATGCCTGTCGAATGTTTGGCTCCTTGGGAAGACTGAGTATTAGCCTTCCCTTTACAGCCTGGAACACAGCATTTACGACCGTGGTCCATTTTCAATATCCTTGTTATACTTCAAAACGTTATTCTTTGTAAATGCTTAGAAGTAGCCTACACAGAGCAGCCTGCAGCTAAACTAGCATCTACGCTACCTCGAACTTTGCAAGAACACCAGTGAGTGGGCTGGTCTGGATGTACATTTTGGGGCGTGACAAAGATATAGACCAGAGCCCAAAAAGGCGGTCCTACGTCACACCGGTGGCTTTGTTGAAAAGCTAGCGTTTTACAGCCAAATGTTTTCATTTTGAGATTTGCATAGGAAAGAGGTGTCAATGGACTTTGAGGTTCACTGTATGTTCGTTTTACCCACGAACTGTCGTTATTCAACTATGACAAGGTAAAATCGGTTTTGCAATCAATCCCCAGATAGCAAAAATCATCTGGCCCAGATCCGGCCCAGAGCCTCCATAAAGTCTGGGCCAGTAAAACGGACTCGGGCCGGTGTCCAACGGCACAATGGGCCAATACCGGCGCGAATCCGTTTTACGGATGTGGTTCACATCCGGACCGACACTGGGCCAGTTCCAAAACGTCAACGATTATTTAGGTTATATTCCCCATATATGTTAGTTAGTTCTCAGTAAGGAAAAAAACGAAGATTTTCTAATCAAAAACTTTTATTAATTTTCAAGCCATTAGTTTAAATATATGTACATTCTCAAAAATTAAAACATTATAACAAAAACACAAATTGATATAAAAAAATAAAATACAAATAAACATCTTTCATTAAATCAAATGGATAAGAGGAAGAAAACCATGTCCTAGTTTAATGATTCACTTTAACAATACTAAATGCACACATAAAACAGG
>CM042868.1:22893791-22938134 GCA_023658055.1 Thaleichthys pacificus
AAGGATAGTGTAACTGGGTAGTGGAGAATAATACAAGGTTAAATACCGGACCAAGTTATTTGTAGTTTAATGTAAGTAATGATGCAATCACAAGATACACAATGAAAACAACACACCAAGATGTTCGTAGTCTAGTACAATGAATCAGTCGATGATGCAATAGCAGTCCCACAGAAACAGAGTCTCAGAATAGAACAAACGAAGGCCTTCGTTGAGAAAGTGGTCGTGACAGAGATCCGAGAGAGTTCTGCCCACACCAAGTTCTGTCTCCCTGTCCTTGGGAGACAGGTCTTGTACCCCCCCTAGAGAGGGAGGTCTGTGACAGGCGATTGGTCAGAAGACCGTGGGGTGGGAATGTGGTTGTCCAATTAAATGTCCAGGGCGTTCATGGTGGCACAAGGTGGGCAGTCCACGGATCTGGTGATGTTCGGAGAGGGAGGGGGCGGAGAAGACCCATAGGTCTGCTCAGGGAGGGGGGGCAGACCAGACCCACTGGTCTGAGGTAATCCAAGGGAAGGGGGGGTCCAGGGAAGGGAGTAGATCGGGGGTCCTGATGGCATGCAGGGAGATGGGAGCTGCGCCTCCAAGGAAAAGGGGGGGGTCGTGTCTCCAGGAGAAGGGGTGAGGCGGCCAGGCCAGGGTCGATGATATATGGGGGTAGGTGGGGTAGGGTCTCCAAGGGGAAAGGGTAGATCATCCAGTGTGAAAAGGGGGAGGGGACAGGGTCTCCAAGGGAATGCAGGTGGGGCAGGTGGGGCAGGGTCTCCAAGGGAATGTGCTCTCAGAACAGAGTATATCCAAAGGTGGTCAGACCGGCTGATCTGACCCGTCCTTAAGCAGAGAAGAGTTACTGTCCCAACATTACCTTATCTCCCAAGTTGACACTTTTACTCCCAAGCGCTGAGAGGCCCTATTGTGCTCACTGCGGTCCCTGAGCATCACAAACTCGCCTCCCAAAACTGTTTGCCTGACATCGGCATTCTTGCCCACACACCGAAGTTACAATTTAGCATGATCTTACTTTACAGATACATTTCAGCATGACCTTACTTGCACAGAAAGCATCCTGTTGCATGATCTCATATGTTCTTTATTAAATCAATTGATCACAATTGGATACATGTTTTAGTATAGAGCATTACATAATATATGTGTATATATGTATATAAGGTAGTGATTGGTATAGCAGCATTGATTAGCAGTATAGTTATCATTCCTTCACAGTAGCCTAACCCCAAACCTTTCTTTTGTTTCTTTTACCTTACATTTTCTTTTAGGGCTGAGTGGTCTCGGTTTAACATCATTATTTATAGCGACATCATTATTTATAGCGAAGTAGCCTACCGGACACTGTTAGCTCGCAATGTACAAAGAATGCTCCTGCAACAAAGTTGTTACTGAGTAACAATTAGCCAGCTAGACGCCGGGCAGAAGTTTGTAGCTAAGAAAGAATGCTCGTGCAACAAAGTTGTTACTTATAGTAACAAGTAGCCAGCTAGACGCCGGCAGAAGTTTGTAGCCATATATATATAGGCTATATATATCTAAAGGCCTTCATATTTAATTGATTTGCCTGTGAGATTCGCTGATTTTGGGTGTCCAAGATATGATGGATTCTGATCTGTATCATGAACAGTCTAGCCATGTAGCTACATGGCTCGACATTCAGGCTTGTCCGAGACGAGTGGATTTTTTTTGTAGGGCAAGTCTGGAATATTAATTTAGGCTAATTGCCCCACTGGACAATTAAAACTCAAACAAAATAAAATCCAATGTTATTTCACGTTATGTGCCACTCATTACGTCTATCGATTTCATTTGACCGAATTCTGCATTAGCAAAACACAAAAAAAGTGGCTTCCTCCCAAGATCTCTACAGACCGTGCAGCTAATTTAATGTCAAGCTTATTTACGTTATTGGGGGCATATTTCAGTTACAGTACCAGATGGTAGGCTACTGTTTGAATCGCGATTCCATCTGAGATAGCTACTGCCGGTAACGTTGTTGTTAGAATAATCTTCAAAGGGGGTTCTTTATTAATGAATGAATGAGTAGGCTAAATGCCTGAAGATATCACTGTGGTAATTTGCATTACAAATGGATACGGACAACGGCATGTCTTTAGTCTGCTGGCATATTTACTGAACTGCTTCCATGACAACCCACTGATACATTTATACAGCCCCAGGTACGGGGCATCCAGAGGGTCATACTACAATCACGAGAAGGGAAAAACTTGTCATAGAGATTAGGACCATTTTAGCAAAAATTAAAAGTTAACACCAACATTTAGTAACTAAATCCATTGTTATGTCTACAAAATTATTTTAGATATAGTATATGCTAAGTTTAGCTAGCTTGCAAATACTGAGGATGGCCTACCGAAGTTGAGTAAGCCAATGCTAGCTGTAGGATATACAACATTTCACTGGGTCTTGCAGCGCTGCTTGAGTTACTGAAATTATTATGAAATGTTATGTTCTACTAGCCATTTGCCTACTTTAGCAAATCACAGTATTTCCCACCCCTGATAGTGTAACTGAGACGACACAGTAAATAATTCATCTTTCAAGTAATAAGCCCCCATTGAAGTGTTGAGCATTTATTTAGGGGGAAATCGCTCATCCATAAAAAGCTCACTGGTAGCGATCATTGTCAGTAACAAAGCAAAATGCGATGTAGTCCCTGTGAGGAGAAGCTGCTCCGGTAAATTCTACTACTACAGTACAGTACTAGACTACTGCTGTGTTTGTGTTGGTAGCGATTGCGTTGGTTGAATTCGATTTAGCCTAACCTTCCGTTGTACGGTTTAGGCTGAAATTCATTATTTTCATGAACAGATTGACAAAGTTTAGGCTGTGGCAATGAAGTTCAGGTTAGTAGTCAGATGGTTTCCCCTATTGAAAGACTTTTGAGTAAGGGGAGGGCCGAACATGTTCTGTCGCCGTTTGACTTCCTAAACAGCTGAGGAGTTTTTGTTAGCTACTCACTAGTGTCTCGGGTAGGCTACAGCGTTGCAGTGAGCTACACTGTTTTGAAACCACAGGATAATGGTAATTTCACTAACAAATCGTTTACTAATGTCATAATAAATCCTACAACGAAAATGTATATGTGAGGAATGTTTATTTTAACGATTGAAAACAGATACATCATAGACCACTGTATGTGTTGCCCGGGCAAACGATTGAAAACAGATACATCATAGACCACTGTAGTATGTGTTGCCCGGGCAACACAGGCTAATGTCATGATGCTAATACTTCAGTGAAATAGTAGACTACTGTTTCCGAAAGTAGATGTACTTCCTTAATAATATCAGCTTACATTGTACATTACACATCACAATTGTGTGTCATATCACAAAGTAAAATGAGTAAATAGTTATCACCCTGGCCTCTTTGCTTGTGGCGTTTCTGCAGCTGCCTTGCAGTAAAGCTATAGTTAGCCTAGCTATCCCCCAAGTTAACAGATGCGAAACGAATGTTCTGCTAAAGGTAGTCACGCGTGTTTTCGTGACGTTAGTGACGTAATGACGTTAGTAACGTCAGTGACAGTGGCTAGCAAATTAGCCACCGTTAGCTTCACTTTTCGCCACAAAACTTTACTTGAGCCTAAAACCATGCAACGGAACGTAAATCCCAATACAAGCAACTCAATCGCTACCAAGACAAACTTTTGACACCTAGGTTGTCTATGTAGGCCAAATATTGACTGAGTTTTAGGGGGGCAAAAATAAAAAAATACTAATAATATATATGTGAGAGAACAAAGGTTCTCTCACATATATATTATTATAATAAGTTATGTGAGTGAACAAAGGTTGTGCCATTGCCTAAGGCAAAGCACACCCAATTATACAACTTACAGTTCTCAAGGACGCACACACGCAATCAACTGCGGTGTGAAGCGCGTGTCCGTGCTATTCTCCGACATGCACTCTAACAATCACTGCTGATAGACGGCCTATAATTTTGTACAGCCCTATTTCTGATACCGTGGCGGCAGAAATTTAGCCGTGGCGGGCCTCAACATAGAGGAAACACTGTTCAGCATAGCCCCTTTTATCAATCATGTTTAGGCCATAGCTAAATCAGCATATGAATCATGTCTTTCTCTCTCACACACACCGCGCACACAGGAATGTGGAGTTCTCACCATTGATCAAGGAATGTAGCGATGGTGTGTTGGGATGAGTTCAGGCAATTCATGCTATACACAGGCAAAATTGTCCAGAAGGGGATTCTAAGAGATGATCTCTATGGCCACTTTATGGCTTTCAGTGTGGCAATGTGTACTCTCATTAGTCCAGTGCTTGTTAAGCGGTACTCACAGTATACAGCTGACCTGCTGAAGTTCTTTGTTGAGAGAGGTAGGGAGCTGTATGGACACCATTTTCTGGTGTACAACACTCATTCAATGCTGCACATTGTGGAGGATGCTGTGTCTTTCAATGTTCAAGTTCAAGTCAAGTTCAAGTCTTTTATTTGTCAGGTACACAGAACAACACAAGGTTAGACTGGGCACTGAAATTCTTAAGACAAGACAACGCAAGCACCTGGCATGACATAACATATAAGTACACGGAACATAATTTACATCTATGCTGAGCTTAAATAAGTGAAACTTCCTAAATATACAGATAGCAATAAATAATCGACTATACTAACCCTAATACTAAAACTTCCTAAATTACAGATAACAATAAATAGTGTACTATACTAACCCTAAATGCACATAAAACCTGTTTCAACCCTATAACCTATTCTAACCTAAGTGGAGTACAGTACAATAGTGCAAATTTGCAGATCAGTGACTAAGTCAATGACCATACAGGAGCCTAGTGGCGAGGTACAGTGAGGTACAGTAGTGCAATGTTACTGATAGTGCAACCAGTAGCTGAAGTGACAGTGTATAAGTGACTAGTGTGCAGTAAATCAATGTCCATATCAGTGTCCATTCAGAAGCCTGATGGCCCTTGGGTAGAAACTGTTGTCCAGTCTGCGTGTGCGCGACCGGATGCTGCGGTAACGCCTGCCAGAAGGCAACGGGGTAAAGAGACTGAAGGATGGGTGGGAACAGTCTCTTAGAATCCTGCCGGCTTTCCTTAGGCAACGTGTGTGGTAGGTGTCCTGTAGGGCTGGGAGCTTCCTGCCGATGATGAACTCAGCAGAACGGACCACACTTCGTAGGGCCTTGCGGTCCCTGTCTGTGCAGCTCCCATACCCCACACTGTAATACAACCAGTCAGAATGCTCTCGATAGTGCATCTGTAAAAGTTAGTGAGGATGACTGAGTCCATACCAAACTTCTTCAGTCTCCTCAGGAAGAAGAGGCGCTTACGGGCCGCTTTGACCACCTTGTCCGTGTGAACAGACCAGGTGAGGTCATTGCTGATGTTCACCCCGAGGAACTTGAAGCAGCTGACCTTCTCCACTTCCGATCCATTGATGTGTAGGGGTGCATGCTCATCCTCCTTCCGCCTCCTATAGTCCACAATCATCTCCTTGGTCTTGCTGATGTTAAGAGAGAGGTTATTGTCCTGACACCATGATGTCAGGGTGTCAACCTCCTCTCTGTAGGCTGACTCGTCACTGTCAGAGATGAGGCCCACGATGGTTGTGTCGTCAGCAAACTTAACAAGGAGGTTGGAGCTGTGCGTTGCCACACAGTCGTAAGTGAACAAGGAGAACAGGAGAGGGCTGAGCACACAGCCCTGGGGGGTGCCTGTGTTGGTGATCAGTACGGATGAGGTGCGGTCACCGATTCTCACCACCTGTGGCCTTCCCGTCAAGAAGTGGAAGATCCACTTGCAGAGGGAGGTGCTTAGTCCCAGGTCCACAAGCTTGGAGACCAGTCTGGAGGGGATGATAGTGTTGAATGCAGAGCTGTAGTCAATGAACAGCATCCTCACATATGTATTCCCCTTGTCCAGGTGGGAGAGAGCGGTGTGCATAGACAGAGCGATGGCATCGTCTGTAGACCTGTTGGACCGGTATGCAAACTGCATAGGGTCCAGTGTGGGGGGCAGCGAGGAGCAGATGAGTGATTTGACTAGCCGCTCGAAGCACTTCATGATGACAGAGGTCAGTGCTATCGGGCGATAGTCGTTCAGACAAGTGACCTTGGTGTTCTTGGGCACAGGGATAATGGTGGTCCTCTTGAAGCAGGTGGGGAGTACAGACAGGTTAAGGGAGAGGTTGAAGATGTCACTGAAGACCCCTGCCAGCTGGTCAGCGCAGCCCCTGAGGGCCCTACCTGATATGCCGTCTGGGCCAGGTGCCTTGCGAGGGTTGATCTTCTTAAAGCACAGCCTCACCTCGGCTACAGTTAGTGTAGGCACACCACTGGCTTGGCCTTCAGGTAGCTCCACTGCAGGGGGGTCACTGTCCCTCTCAAAGCGAGCGTAGAAGGAGTTCAGCTCGTCTGGCAGTAGGACAGAGGACTGGGTCTCATTGTAGCCTCTCCCTTTGTAGTCAGTAATGGCTTTAAGTCCACTCCACATGCGCCTGGGGTCAGAGCCATGGTAGCTGGACTCCACCTTGGTCCTGTAAGCCCTTTTCGCTGCTTTGATGGCCTTCAGAAGGTCGTATCTGGCCTTCCTGTACTCATCAGGGTCCCCAGAGTTAAAGGCGACAGTGCGGGCTCTCAGCTTGGCCCGGACCGCGGCATCAACCCAGGGCTTCTGATTGGGGAAAGACCGGACAACCTTCTTGGGGACAACGTCATCAATGCAGTGCTGGATGTAGCTGGAGACAGTGTCTGAGTATTCGTTAATGTCCCCATCTGCTGCCTCCTTGAACATCAGCCAGTCAGTGGTGTCAAAGCAGTCCTGGAGGGTCGCCACACACTCGTCACTCCATAGGTGAACTGACCTCTCAAGCGGTCTGACCTGTTTTAGCTTTTGTTCATATGCAGGGAGGAGAAGAATGGAGGTGTGATCAGCCTTCCCAAAAGCAGGGCGGGGGAGGGGTTTGTAGCTGCCCTTGAATGTTGTATAACAATGGTCAAGGATCTGGTCTCCACGTGTGGAGAAGTCAATGTGCTGATAGTACTTGGGCAGGACTTTCTTCATGTTAGCTCTGTTGAAATCACCAACAACAATGAAGGCCGCCTCTGGGTGCACATTTTCCAGACCATTGATAATCCCATACAGTTCATCCAAAGCAGCGGCCTTGTCTACCTGGGGGGGGATGTAGACTGCACTCATGACGACCGCAGTGAATTCCCGAGGTAGATAGAAGGGTCTGATTTTTACAGTTAGCAGCTCAAGGACCGGAGAGCAGTGAGATGCTAGTACCGCTACATCCGTAGCCCAGAGAGAGTTAACCATAACACAGACCCCTCCGCCCCTGCACTTCCCTGAATCAGCTGTTCTGTCCTGGCGGTATATGGTGAATCCCAACGGTGTAACCGCTGCGTCGGAGATCTCCGGAGACAGCCAGGTCTCGACGAACGCCAGTACACAGCAGTTCCTGATGTCCCGTTGGAATTTGACACGAGCGTTAAGTTCATCCATTTTGTTGTCGATGGACTGAACGTTAGCTAGTAAGATGGTTGGAAAAGCAGGTTTGAAGCACCGTTTCCGAGTTCGAACAAGAACTCCAGCACGCCGGCCTCGTTTCTTCTTCCTCCGTCTCGCAGGTAAACAGAGTGGCGGAACAACAAAGGGCCAGCCGCAGTCCGAGCTCGCACTCCGAAAAGTGGAATTAAAGTTCGTAAAATAATCCTTGCCAAGTGACAACTTAATGTCCAGAAGTGTCTGCCGGTCGTACTGAATAAACGACAATATAACATTGACAAAACAAGTAACAAACACTAAAATGACAAACAAAAAGCCAGGTTTTTGCGGAGCTCTCGTCGACGCGGCCATCTCTTAGGCGCACCGGATGTCGGTAACAACTGCAGTGCTTTCAAGTTCGAAAACCACCTGAAAACAGTCAAAAGGATGGTGAGGAGTGGTAGATGCCCACTATCTCAAGTTGTATGTCGAATTGAGGAGCAGCGACTACAGACGATAAAAATGTCAAGGCAAAACGCAAACCTCAAGAACTTCATTCTGAACAACCAGGACTGTTGTGAGGTCATTGAGGAGAAGGACGGAAGCCATCTGTGCCGTCTGTATCAACACCCAGAACCTAATTTTCTGGAGCCTTGTGACTCCACATTAATTGGAGTGCTTAAGTTTAAAAACACTAACACAGCATTGAGATGGATCCCAAGCCAAAACTTGCACAGAGGTGCAATTCGAATTCCCATGGGTGGAAAAACTGCTTTCATGGCCATTCTTCATGAAATATGAGACATTTTTTTAGGAATACTGTTTACACCAGACCTGGGCATTGTACGGAAAAACAAAAGGTTGATACAGTTATCTGTTTTTAACTTTTCCGGGGTTTTAATTGGACTGACTTTGTGCGCTTCACTAGCGTGAACGTTCCACCTCCACTATTTCCCTGTTTTTATTGTATCGTTGTATTATTGGTGCTTGCAGGTGTACAGCCAGGGCCCTGATTGGATAGTTTGCATGTATGTCCAGCTATGCTTAGACCAGAGTGATTAATTGCCGTGAACCTCACTGCCGTTTTGGGTGTGTGTGCTCACTTATTTTATCGTGTTGACATTTTGTGTGTAATTGCAGTGCCTATTTCACCGTGTTGTTATTAGCTGTTATTACAACTGGCCTCCTTCTCTCACTGAGAAGAACTGAACTGAAACAACTAGAGATGCTCCGATCAGGTTTTTTGGTGCCGATCACCGATCACTGAAATCGGTATCTGCCTATCCGATAATACCGATCACCCATCACAGCGTTGATTGTAGCATTCCATTTATTGTGTAGCATTATTTATTAAATTAATTATTCGTAACAACATTGGTATTGTATTTTAAGTATTTAAATTACGAGACGAGAGTATCATGAATCGACAACCATCCATTTTATTGCAAGAAACGTGCAACATTCCACTGTAGAAGCTCTCTCTGCCTTTTGAGCGCCTTGTGCTGGCACACCTCAAAGCCATCACAGACCCTTTCCTGGACCCACTGCAGTTTGCCTATAGAGCCAACAGATCTGTGGATGACGCCGTTAACATGGCCCGCCACTTCACCCTACAGCACCTGGACTCCCCAGCCTCCTATGCCAGGATCCTGTTTGTGGACTTCAGCTCTGCCTTCAACACCATCATCCCTGCCCTGCTTCAGGACAAGCTCTCCCAGCTGTACGTGCCTGACTCCACCTGCAGATGGATCACAGACTTCCTGTCTGACAGAAAGCAGTGCGTTAAGCTGGGAACACAAGTCTCTGACTCCCGGTCCATCAGCACCGGATCTCCTCAGGGCTGCGTCTCCCTGTACACCAATAGCTGCACCTCCAGTCTTCCGTCTGTCAAACTTCTGAAGTTTGCAGACGACACCACCCTCATTGGGCTCATCTCTGACGGGGATGAGTCTGACTATAGGTGGGAAGCTGACAACCTGGTGACCTGGTGTAGCCAGAACAACTTAGAGCTCAATGCTCTTAAGACAGTGGAGATGGTTGTGGACTTCAGGAAGAATACAGCCCCACTCACCCCCATCACCCTGTGCGACTCCCCAGTCAACACTGTGGAGTCCTTACGCTTCCTGGGCACCATCCTCTCCCAGGACCTTAAGTGGGAACTGAACATCAGCTCCCTCACCAAAAAAGCACAACAGAGGATGTACTTCCTACGGCAGCTGAAGAAATTCAACCTGCCAAAGACAATGATGGTGCACTTCTACTCAGCCATCATTGAGTCCATCCTCACCTCCTCCATCACCGTCTGGTACGCTGCTGCCACTGCCAAGGACAAGAGTAGACTGCAGCGTATCATCCGCACTGCTGAGAAGGTGATCGGCTGCAATCTGCCTACTCTCGAGGACCTGCACACCTCGAGGACCCTGAGGCGTGCGAGGAAGATTGTGGCCGACCCCTCCCACCCTGGTCACTCCCTGTTCCAGCTACTCCCCTCTGGCAGAAGGCTGCGGTCCATCAGGACCAAAACCTCACGTCATAAGAACAGTTTCTTTCCATCTGCTACTGGCCTCTTCAACAAGGCCAAGGACTCCCATTGACATTCATTCACTTATTTAACTATTATAAGTCCATATAATAATAATAATAAGACTTTATTTATATAGCACATTTCATACAAGAATTGTAGCTCAAGGTGCTTTACATAAAATCAATAAAAACAATAATACAAGTGATAAACAATTCAAACAAAAATAAAAATCCCAATAAGATCTCTGTTCAAGAGAGAAAACAACTTTAAACTAATAAAAGTAGGATTACAAGTAACACACATAATAATATAACTAATAAAAGTAGGAAAACCCTTTTGAGATAAAATTACTTAAATGCTTCGGTAAAAAGGTAGGTTTTAAGCTGTCTTTTAAAAATGTCTAGTGTTTGCTTCCCTAATATTTACGGGTAATTTGTTCCATAGTTTTGGGGCGTAATTGACAAAGGCCGAATCACCAATCTTCTTATGACTGCTTCTGGTGACCTCTAATAGGCCTGCATTTGATGATCGCAGTGTTCTAGCTGGTGTGTAGTTTATAAGGGAGTTAGCAATGTAGCTAGGTCCTTGTCCGTGTAGAGCTTTGTATGTGAGGAAAAGGACCTTAAAGTCAATTCTGAAGGTAACAGGGAGCCAGTGTAAAGTAGCTAGGACAGGACTAATGTGTTCTCTCCTTTTAGTTTTGGTTAATAATCTAGCTGCAGAATTTTGAATGAGCTGTAGTCTTTCAGTGGTTTTCTTGGGAAGACCAGTGAAAAGTGCGTTACAGTAGTCCAGCCGGCTGGATATAAAAGCATGAATTAACTTCTCTGCATCATTTTGGTTTATGAATGGTCGTACCTTTGCTATATTTCTCAGGTGAAAGAAAGCTGTTTTGGTCACTTTATTAATGTGAGAGTTGAAATTCTAATCTGAGTCCAGGATTACACCGAGACTCGTCACCTCTGGTTTAAGACAGGGGTTAAGCCTCCAAGATTCTTAATAAGCATCTCTCTTTTGGATTTGGGGCCACATAGTAGGACTTCGGTTTTGTCTTCATTTAATTTAAGAAAGTTATCATTCATCCATTTGTTTATTGCCAACAGGCAGTTGGTAATGGAATTGATGGCCGTTGCATCGTTGGGTTCAGTGGATATATATAGTTGTGTGTCATCCGCATAGCTATGGAAATCTATGTTATGTTCTCTGATTATGTCGCCGAGTGGTAACATATAAAGAGGTAATGGCATATAAAGAGGTAATGGTAATTCAGTATGCATAAGCCACCTTATCTCAGTGCAATCGGATACTATGTTGACCACTCACGCTGCTCATTCTATTCTTATTTTTATATATTTTATATTTAAATTGTTGTATTCTTAGATTGTTTAGTTCTTAGAAATAGTTAAACTTTTGTACTTTTACCTAATTTAAGATCCATATATGTTTAGTGTCTTGCACCTCCCTGCCACAGTAAATTCCGTGTTTGTATAACATACATGGCGAATAAACCGAATTCTGATTCTCTCGCTTACTATAAAATGTGTAAATAATAATAAATATTTAAATAATAAAAAACATATAAATCTTTAAATAAAAGTCACAACAATAGAATCACACAGCATTGCACTCTCTAGAGGCTCTCAATAGAACTTGGAGCTTATACAGTAGCTTTAGGGGGCATACTAGATTATTCAAACCTTCTGATTAAGCAGCATCACTGGCAGATTTGCCTTGATAAATATAAGCATCTCAGCATTTTTAGGAGTCAACCTGTTCCTCTTCTCATCTAAAATATGTCCTGCTGTGCTGAAAAGTCGCTCACTATCTACACTTGTACAAGGTGCAGAGAGGAAGACTCGTGCTGCTTGTGCAAGAGCAGGAAAGAGGTTTTTTATTGGCCTTCCAAAAAGCAAGTGGCTGTCTGTGACTGTTTGGGATAACTGGCTCTGAGAGGTAGAGATTGATCTGTGATGCTGCTGAGCTGATGTCACCACTGCCGCCCTCATGCTGTTGCTCATCTTCAGCCAACAGTTCAGCATGCATAGCATGCAAGGAACCAGCTCGTGGTACCTTCTGTGGGGGCTCACTCACTACTGCATTCTCCTCCTCACCGGTCTCTTGTATCGCTGCAGCAGCCAAGACTTCAGAAAGCAGCCTGCGCACCAGTGGCTTGAGTCCGACGGGGAAATATCTATCCTTATATCTTTTTTTATAAGAGAAACAAAAGGCAACATTAGTTAATTAATGTATTTAATACATGTTGTAGGTCATCATGCTTAACTCTTGAATTAATTAGGAGGAAATGCAAACTATTCTACACTACAGAATAACACAACAGTATTACATTTTAACTTTAACTTCAGCATAGCCCCTTTTATGAATCATGTTTAGGCCATAGCTAAATCAGCATATGAATCATGTCTTTCTCTCTCACACACACCGCACACCACACAGGAATGTGAAGTTCTCACCGTGGATCAAGGAGTGTAGCGATGGTGTACAGGCGCTCAGATTCAATGTCGCTGAATCTCCTCTTGACAGCTACCAGGAGCGTGGTTTTAGCTGTCTTCACACGGTGGTCAGTCTCTGTTGTTTTTTCAAGAAGTCGAGTTAAAGCTTTGACGGATGGTATGACATCTGCAGCTGCTGCAGTTGATGAACTTATCGTTTTTGTAAGCTCGTCAAAAGGGTCAAGCACTGAAATCATATTCTCCACCAATTTCCACTCATTGACGGTCAACGTGGAATGCAAAAGTCAGCTGCATAAGCACATAGGGCACGTTTCTGTTCCAGTAAACTTTTTTGCATGGCAACAGTGCTATTCCACCGGGTGGTTATGTCCTGTTGTAGCCTCTTTGGAGGCTGGTTCGGATTCATTTGTTTCTGAATACTGAACAGTCGGGAGTAAGCAAGCTGTGAATGCTTAAAATGACCGACGATGCGTCTTCCACTTGCGATGACATCAATTATGGCACGCTATGCCAAAACTCCCTCATGCACAGCGAGCTGGAGGGTGTGCGCCATGCACGGTAGGCTAGGTAGACGCCTGTCCCTCATGGCCTTCTCCATGTTCCTGGCGTTATCCCGCAGAATGACGTGCACCTTTTCCTGTGGGATTCCCCATGCTTTGAACATGTCTGTGAAAGCTGCAGCAAGAGCCTCCGCGGTGTGCGATCCGGGAAACTCTTGTGAGTGAAGCACCACTTTGGTCAGCTCAGTTTTCATTAATAAACTGTGCAGTTAGGCTCAGCATAGACATAAGACAGATACTCGAACTCCAAATGTCACTCGTGAAGCTAACTGCCCTGATGTTGTCCTTCATAAGGCTCTCGATGTGCATGTAGACATTTTGGTACAATTCCGGCAGGCAAACATCAGTTAGGTATTTTCGGCCCGGCAGCGTATAGCGTGGGTCCAAGCAGGATACGAGGCGTTTGAACCCGGCGTCTTCCACAACAGACAGCGGCTGCTGATCAAGGCATATGAATTCTATTACCTTTGCATTCAATTCCTTTTGTCTCTTGTTGTCATTACTGTATGGTTGCTGTAGTTTCAAAGTCTCTGTTACGGTCAGCTGAGTGAGTGGCGTTTGGGAAGAGGTTGCACGTTCGTTGTCTTTATCTGCTTTAGCGCTAGCCAACTTCGTAAACTCCTCAAATTCCTTAATGTGACAAGCCTTCAAATGCCGTATGAGGTTCGTGGTGTTGAAATTCCTTGGATGCGTTCCTCCACGGGGAACTGCTTTTGAGCAGACGTTGCAAACTGCACATTTGTTATCTTTCTCCGACACCTTGTAATATTGCCAGACCGGCGAAGCCATTTTGTCTCAGTGGTTTCACGTACTCGCCACCGAAGACGGGGGCCAATGAAATGTAATAACATGGAGAGACAGCCAATCACAAGCTTTTTTTTTTTTTTTTAAGAACAATTTCTTACCATTGGCGGCCTAAAATGCCTATCTCTAACGTTTTATTGAAACGTCTCTGATAGTAGTTCTCGCATATTTTATGTCATCTGATCGGCCATGTTTGATCGGCCGTTTTGAGAACGCCAATCAAAACCGATAAAGGGAATATCGACCGATATGGATCGGCGGCGATCAGATCGGAGCATCCCTATTGTATGGTCATACTGGAAGAAGCCATGTGAATCTCTGTCACAAACTGTGCAAAGCAAATGTAATTTGTGTCCCTGGCAAAACGATTGTCAACACAGAAGAGCCTAGAGGGGAAATATCTGTCGCACCCATGCACCTAACCTCCTTGCATTCGCTGCCTCTCCACGAACGAAGCGTTAGTTCTCCTTTGACGGAACTCACACTCATGGTTGGATCATATCGTGGTCTAAACCAATCAGAGACAGAGATGGCGCGGGTCTTTGCCTCTGATTGGCTGTGGTCCAGATATTCCTGTCGGCCTACACTGCTCCGTGCTGTGTGATTGAAATTACGACCTAAGCACCAGAGAATCAGTTACGGCAGACCTGGGCATTGTACAACCGGCCCACGGGCTGTCCCAATCCGGCCCGCATGAGGTAAATCAAAAATTTGAAATAAATAAATGTGTTGAGCTGTAGTAAATATGTAGTCCTAAAATATGCTTCTGTCAAAGTCTCGTGCAGAAAGTATATAAAGTCATAAAATGAGACGGTTCCGATGGTGGGGACACATTGGCATATTTTTACACTGTCAGGGACCTCAGTAGCGTGTGGAAGATCCATACGCAGCCACAACAGCTTGGCACCTCCTCCTCATGCTGGTCACCAGCCTGGTCACACACTGCTGTGGGATGGCATCCCATTCCTCAACCAGGATTTGTCGCAAGTCAGCCAACATGTTTGCGTTGGTCACTCTGGCACGTACAGCATGCCCAAGCTGATCCCATGAGGAGGAGGTGCCAAACTGTAGTGGCTGCGTATGGATCTTCCACACGCTACTGAGGTCCCTGACAGTGTAAAATGAATGCAGTGTAAAATTTGCCAATATGTGTTGTTTTTTCCTTATTACTGTGGGAGAGTGCAATCATCCAATCCACCAAGCTGTCGTGAAAAATCTTCTACGTCTTCAATCAATATCAAAATTTTAAAACAGCACTGGAACTCAGCAAAGTTTGACGCAAAGTGTTTATTGGAATTCAGAGTGACAGAGATTCCAACAAACGTGAGAAAGATCCCGGGGATCAGACTGAAGTTTTCTCCGGACATTTCACTTTTATAGTCATCTCCCCATTGTATGGTAATATAGTACAATATTTGTTGGTTACATATACATTAGGCATTCTTACTCTGCGGGTCCCTTGTCTTAGGGGATTCAAATTACAGGTACTTTCCTTCATAGACAAATAAACAGCTTTGCATCTGGTTTCCAATAATATAGCATGTACTAGAAAAGTGATTACACTTTTTCATTAAATCCATAATCATTACCCATCTTCATAATTACAACAGTATGATGTTTTTCCCCACAACAAAGCAACTCAAAACGAGAGTGAATACCAACAGAAGACAGGCAGGGGATTTTGGCTAATCTTTTTGGGCCGTTACCCACATGGTTAGCTGTGTTGCTCATTCCACGAATGCACGATCCTTACAAGTTGTACCTTGTTGTAAAGGTGAATAATCAGGCTTTCCAACGATATAAAATACAATACCAATTGGTATTATTAAAGGGGAGGAATAATCAACCGAAATAACGTTTCAAAACTTTTTTGAGGAGTTTATTATTTTTTTACTTGACCTTCCAGGGGGGGGGGGCGGGGGAAGCCGTTGTGGGGGCGGGGCACCCCCCTAATATAATGGTAGGGGGAACACTGATCACCTGTCTACTGTCCTTCGCATATCCACCTCAGACATTCAGCCAGATTTCGATGCACTTGTTCAAGCCCACTGGATTTCTCTCATAGAACAAAATGAACTGAGAAAAAGTATTGCTTTTTGTATCAAGTTGATCAATTGCATATCTTTAACATACTGCAAAACAACTTTTCAGTGTTTGTGAAGATTAACTAGTTACAAATAAAATTAAACACTGATGTAATGATTGTTTTTTGTTTTTACTGTTACTTCTATAGTCTTTTCCTATTTGACCTACACCAAAATTGTACATATTTATATAAATATTTACAGAATATCCTTATTCTTCTGATAACCAGTAATATATACTTTACTGCCTTTTACAATGGGAGAAAATGAATAGGGAGCAGAATTAACAGGGTATCCGCGGGGTCTTAAATAGTATTAAAAGTTGATAGATCCATTTGGGGAAAATTAAGGTATTAAAAAGTCGTAATCCCGATTTTATGAGTTTATACATAATGTTCGTTTTGATGTGCTTATTGTATGACAGTATATTGTGCTGTACACATTTCCTGTTACAGTAACCATGATGTATGGCAATTACAGTAACAATTTCCATAGCAGTGTTAGTGCAATATGTAATGTGAAACCTTGTAGGCTACTCTTGAATTACTGTAATCCTTTTTCTGTTTGATACACATTTACATTTTATATTTATTCATTTAGCAGACTCTTTTATCCAAAGCGACTTCCAAGAGAGAGCTTTACAAAAGTGCATAGGTCAATGATCATAAACAACGAGGTAGCCCCAAAAACATTGTGGGTAGCCAAAACATGAAGCATACAAGGTGAAAAGCAAATAAGTGCCAATGGGAAGAAACATAAGAGCATGTAGTAACTAAACAAGTTACAATTACATGTAAGCAACATTAACCTCACAAGTCCAAGAGTGTACCTGTAGGAAAGCAAGCAACAATACCTAATATAATTCACAGCGAGTACAAGAAGTTACAGTAAATCAGTTACAACTAACCAACAAGAGCAACAAGTCCCTCAATAAGTGTCTTTGTGTTCCTGGAGGAAACTAACATCAGGTCCAGCAAATCAATCCTAAGTACCGTTGTACTCCCGGAACAAGTGCGTCTTTAGCCTTTTCTTGAAGGTGGAGGTGGGGAGGTGATTCCACCATTGGGGGACCAGACAGGAGAAGAGCTTGGGTTGGGAGCGGCCGCTCTTGAGAGGTGGAACCACCAGACGGTAGTCAGAAGAAGACCGTAGGTGGCGGGTGGTGGTGTAAGGCTGGAGGAGAGACTTGATGTAGTCGTATGCAGTCCCGTTCACTGCTTTGAAGATCAGTACCAGGGTCTTGAATCTGATACGGGCTGTGATGGGAAGCCAGTGGAGGGAGATGAGGAGCGGGGTAACATGGGAGCGTCTGGGTAGATTGAAGACACAGTATTCTGGAAAGAAAACATCTACTACAGTAACTGTAGCACAGTGCACATGAGGGATATTTCTAAGGTCCACTGTCATACTGACAAAACATCTAAACATTTTGACCTGCAGTGTTTACACAATGCCAAAGGGACTTTTCATTTTGGGGGCACTGACTATTTGTATGAGAAAAGGATTTAATTTTGACTGATGAGTTGTCTGTTTTAGGAGAGAGATGACCCTTTGCAGGTGTGCCATGGTGTTTTGCTGAACCATTTAGGTTATTTTGGCAAATGTATTTAAAGCTTTGAGAACGTCCTCTTTTTTCTCGAGAGATGAGCCAAAGCAATCGAGAAGGAACTTTTCATTTTGGGGGCACTGACTATTTATATGAGAAAATGATTTGGTTTTGAAGCATGAGTTAACTGTTTTGGATGAGATATGACATTTTGAAGGTGATCTATGTAGTTGTGCTGAACCATCTAGGCTATTTTGCCAAATGCACTAATGGCTGTGAGAATGTAATTTCTGTTTCAAGAATTTATCCAAAGCAATGGAGAAAAACTGTAATGATTTGCCTGGTGTCTGCAATGGGTGTGATATTTAAATGTACGCTGATGACACAGTGATTTATTTGCATGCAAAAAACAAGGAACAAGCTGCACTTGCTCACAAGTTCATATCCACAATGACAAATGTAACTAAATGGCTTGCAGATTCCTGCCTTCATCTGATTGTTAAGAAGACTGTATGTTCTTCTAAAAGAGGGCTTGCAATGTGTCACCGGAACCAGATGTTTATGTTGCTGGTAAAAGGCTACAGGTAGTATCAGATTTTAAATATTTAGGAATCTTTATTGATTCTAATCTTTCCTTTACAAAACAGCTAAAACATGTGACAAAGGTCTTAAAATGTAACCTTGTGAATTTGAGATATATAAGAAACAGTCTCACCATGCAGGCTGCGAATTAAGCAATAAGCCCCGCGAGTCCGGGGGGTTTTAGGCACTCCGCTTCGTGACTAACAACTCCCCTTACCTGTTATAAAATCAGCGCAAAACACAGACTCGCGGGGCTTACTGCTTTTCTAAAACTGTTACTACAAATATTTGATATGGTTTCATAAATAAAGACAATTAAATTTAAGAAACAAAACAGTTAAATAATAAACCGTCATTCTTCCACCACTACAAAGTATAGTTCCTACATAAATCGTTGCCACGCAACAGCCAGATGGAACACTTGTGCTACCGACAAAAAAGGGGAGCTTATTTATTCACATTAATTTGTATATCGCTATTAATAGTGCAATTGTTGAAATAGTTTTCAACAATTGCACAGGCTCCTCTTTGCTGGTGCAGCGACAGGGGTATCTTGATGTTGACGCTTCAGTGTCCCAGATGTTGTTGCAAGGATGTTGCTCAACTCCTTCCTCTTGCTGTAATTTGGACGCCAGTACGATTTCAGTGACGACTCCCACCTATGTCCCTTCATAATCTCCCTCCCCTCTAGGCCAGCGTCAGCGAGTTTTTGTACGGTGGTGCTTCGCAAGCAGTGATTTGTGTACATCGTGGTCCCCGCTGCTTTACAATATCCTAGGAAGCATCGAGCCAAGGAAATTTACTCCCATTGGTTCCCTGGTATACCTATAGTGCACATAAAAAGTCCCATGGCAGTTAGGATACATTGCATTTTTATCCAATGTGAAAGATAAATGTGTAGTGTGAACAGTTTGGTTAACGCAAGCCAATATAAACAAACCGTAGGGCTCACCTTTGCCGTTCTTCACGGTGGCATAAAAGTGACGCAGCGTTTGATTTAGGCCGCCTTTTGTGTCTTTAAGTCCTTTTCAATCGCTCTCCCACCACTCGTCAAATGTCAGCCCACCCAGCAAATCAAAATTCACAACAAATTCTGCCATTCTCTTTACAACTAGGTTGCTTGCTACCTTGTAACTTTGTAACATCTTTTTTTTATTTGAAATATTTGATGCGCAGTAATATGGAATGTTTTTATAGAATGTTATGAGGACAACTTAAAAGGTAATGCTGGATTTTACAACGGCATGGAACGCGATATAGCCAATCACAATCAAGGATTGGAACAATCAGTTTTAGAAACTGTATTTTAATGCAATGATTATCCCCCATCTGACCTACTGTTTAACCAGCTGGGCACAAGCCAGCAGCACAACATTAAAATCTATTCATATTCTCAGAATGGGTTTAAATCGCCATGAAAGTTTTCACAGACAAGGCATTTGCTTTGGCAAGAAGGTGCATACATTAAACATATAGGAATCTTAAAAATGTAAATATGAGGTCTAACTATACTAGGGGTACGATTTTAAACTAGCAATACTAAGTGGATTTAGAATTTAAATAAAATATACAATAAAATATAAAATTAAATATAAAGTATAAAGTTACCGTAATTTACAATATAAAAATACAAAAAATACAAATGGTACAAAAGATACAATTGTGTAATGCAGTTCAAAATGCAATGTGTTTAAGACATTAAGTCATTAAAGTCAGTGTGTTCAACCTTGTTGAAGAGGCCAACAGGGGATGGGAAGAAAGTTTTTGTGGGGTGTGGTATTGGTCCTGATGGACCGCAGCCTTCTGCCGGAGGGGAGTGACTGAAACAATGAGTGTCCAGGGTGGGAGGAGTCAGCCACAATCTTCCTCGCTCGCCTCAGGGACCTCGAGGTGTGCAGGTCCTTGAGGGTAGGCAGATTGCAGCCAATCACCTTCTCAGCAGTGCGGATGATACACTGCAGCCTGCTCTTGTCCTTGGCAGTGGCAGCAGCGTACCAGACGGTGATGGAGGAGGTGAGGATGGACTCAATGATGGCTGAGTAGAAGTGCACCATCATTGTCTTTGGCAGGTTGAACTTCTTCAGCTGCCGAAGGAAGTACATCCTCTGTTGTTTTTTCTTGATGTGGGAGCTGATGTTCAGTTCCCACTTGAGGTCCTGGGAGAGGATTGTGCCCAGGAAGCGGAAGGACTCCACAGTGTTGACTGGGGAGTCACACAGGGTGATGGGGGTGAGTGGGGCTGTATACTTCCTGAAGTCCACAACCGTCTCCACTGTCTTGAGAGCATTGAGCTCTAGGTTGTTCTGGCTGCACCAGGTCACCAGGGTGGCCACTTCCCACCTATAATCAGACTCGTCTCCACCAGAGATGAGCCCAATGAGGGTGGTGTCGTCCGCAAACTTCAGGAGTCTGACCGACGGCTGACTGGAGGTGCAGCTGTTGGTGTACAGGGAGAAGAGCAGAGGAGAAAGGACGCAGCCCTGAGGAGATCCGGTGCTGATGGACCGGGAGTCAGAGACTTGCATACCCAGCTTAACACACTGCTTCCTGTCAGACAGGAAGTCTGTGATCCACCTGCAGGTGGAATCAGGCACGTTCAGCTGGGAGAGCTTGTCCTGAAGCAGGGTGGGGATGATGGTATTGAAGGCAGAGCTGAAGTCCACAAACAGGATCCACTTCACCCTACAGCACCTGGACCCAGCATCCTACTGGCATGTTAACTGCATCGTCCACAGACCAGTTGGCTCTGTAGGCAAACTGCAGGGGGTCCAGGGGGAGGAAGGGATACATCAGGGCAGTCCAATTGTCTTTCAAAACGACAGTAGAACTCGTTCAGGTCGTTGGCCAGGCGAGAGTCGTTAGTGGAGTGGGGGGCTCTGGGCTTGAAGTTGGTAATCTGCCTGAGCCCTCTCCAGACAGAAGCAGAGTCGTTTGCAGAGAATTGGTGTTTTAGTCTCTCTGAGTACAGTCATTTAGCCTCCCTCACCGCCTTGCTAAACCTGTTCTTCGACTCCTTGAATCTGTCCCTGTCCCCACTCCTAAATGCGGCAGCTTTGTCCAGCCTCAACCTTCTGAGTTTAGCTGTAAACCAGGTTTTGTCGTTGTTGTAGCTCACCCTGGTGCGTGTTGGTATACAGCAGTCCTCACAGAAGCTGATGTATGATGTCACAGCCTCCGTGAGCTCATCCAGACTATTGGAGGCAGTCATGAACATATTCCAGTCAGTGCTGTTCAAGCGTGCCCGGAGATCTTCCATAGCCTCACTTGTCCACTGTTTGTATGTCCTCACAGCAGGCTTACAGTGCTTTAGCTTCTGCCTGTATGCAGGAATCAGGTGGACCATGGCGACCATGAATTGTCTGTATTTGGTTCTTGAGTGAGATGTCCTTTGTTAATGTCGCCTAGCACAATAATAATAATAATCTCCATAAACAAGCTCTAAAAACACTTGATAATTTTGTTTTTAAAAGTCACCATCACTGCAATATCCTCTTCAAACATCATATCTTGAGTTGGGAAAACCTCGTTAAATTCGCTGATGTGTGTTTGGCTTTTAAAAGATGTTATGGTATGGCTCCACCTCCGCTTAGTGATTTTATTAAACGGCGCACTGAGTGGCAGACACTAGATCTGCTTCAAGAGGTGATTGTGTTATTTCACATAGGTCTAGCTCCTTTAGCAAATCAGCCTTTTCTGTAAATTCAGCACACACTTGGAATGCTCTGCCATCTCATATACGCACAAAAGACACGTACAAAACATTTAAACATAGCCTTAAGGAATGGCTTGTTGCCATTCCAAGCATTGATGTACTGTCTGCCTATATATGTTTGTCGTGTTGATGTATGTTATGTGCCTCAGTGATATATATGTGCTTGTACTGCAGGTACACTTTTCTTTTGCTTATATGTGAACTGGGTGTGTCTATACGTTACTGTATGTTTATTGACTTATTTTAACCTTAGTATGTTATTTTACATTTTGTAATTTGAGGCTGCCTTTTAACCCTTTGACACGTAAGTTCTAAATTTCTTGACTGCCCCCACAGCATGGGTTCTTTTGACGCGTGAGTTTGTTATTAATTTCAACGTTCCAGAAGTTGATTATGACGCATTAATGACGCATTGACGAATTTCCAGGCAATTCCAGCACTTCTCGGTTCGCATTTGAAATTGACCTAGTTTGCACCCCGTATTAGTGACGACGACTCAATTCATTGGTTATTTTGTTTATCCCACCTTCTTGTGACGTATTTCTCTTTTAGTTTTTGCCAAACTAGCTAGCCCGTAGTGTAGTGAAGTGTCAATCAACAAGTTAGCTGTTGCTAATTTGCTAGGCTATGCTACGTTGTTTGTGTGGTCGGACTACAGCTAACGAATACACAATAATTCAGATACATACAGTCAGTCTAACTTGATTGCTATGCATCGTTTTGTTTTCTCTAGCTGGCATCCATCTCGTAAACCTACTGAGTTGGCAACACAGCCCATGTTCACAAAATAAGTAAAGAAAATAAAACGATGCATCCTAGCAAGTTAATCTGACTGGATGCACCTGCATTATTTTGTAGTTGTTTTAATCTGACCACACAAACAACGTAACATAGCCTAGTAAATTAGCAACAACTGTTGATTGTCAACCAAATTGAGCTAATAGGCGAGACCAGCGTCGGAAATACACGAGGGCAAAAATGCCCCTAAGAAATATCATTTTGCCCCTGATATCACTAGGAGAGGGGCAAAAATAGCTGGGCGTAAAAAAGTTGGTCTTAACTCCTACGTCGGTCATACGTCCGACTTTGTGATTTGACTTTACACCAAGTGCACCAAGCTTGACAGACCACGGTCGTAGCTACGCCTGGTTTTAAGATGCACGTCCTTGTTGAAAATGCGAAAGCGTCGATCGTTGCCAAGCAAAAAAAAAAGTAAAAAGAATCTAAGAAAACACTTTGAATCTGTAGACTACTGCTTAATAGTCTTATTTTTGCCATTTGGTGACAATTGCTCATATACGGTTAGCCTAAATAAGCATATTTATTATCTTGAACAAAGGTTAAATGTTATTTCACAATTTTCAAAAAGTGCCCCCAATTTTTTTTAAATGCCCCTGGATTTCAGTCAGTGGGGGCAAAAATTGCCCCCCCAAAAAATATACATTTCCTACCCTGGGCGAGACTGGAACATGACTCCCAGACACCTCTACGAAAGGCGATCAAGCAAGCTCATGCTGCTTGGATACCTTCAAACCTTTTTGGTTGGCTTCAATTTATCTGGGAAACTTTTCTGGTGAGTAGATTATTTATACCCACAAAATATACACATACCTGTGGCATGATATTGAGACGAAAGCATGACCTGTGGTTGTTTTCCACTATCTGATGTGTTTGCTAGCTAGCTCGTAGTAAAGGGTATTATTCAGGTAACTAGCGATTACTAACTTGCCATGTTAAGTCAAATGAAAGCAAACACAATAATTCAGACATCCATTCTATATTGATGGCTATGTTTTGTGATCTCTTGCTACCATCTACCGTCATTAATTTCCGTGTTGATAGAACATTTATTCCTCATTTATTGTCAGGCCACAGTTCAAGCAAAAATGAGAGGCAAGTGTAATTTGTTTGGAAAATCTTGGCTAGGGCTAGTTGATGGACGACATGTAGAATAAACCAGACTTTATGCTTATTCAATCTAACAACCGACAATTTATGACTGTAATGTTTCATAGGGTAATGAAACGCTCCACTTGTCATACCACTTGATTGCCTGCTGTTGACCATTTTCTATATATTGAACATCTCCCTTTCTAATTTTACAGGTGAATGTTGGCCCGCACAGGCCCCATTCCAAGAGACAGAAAATGACAGCACTGCTGTACAAATTGTCCATGTATAGTACATGGCCTTCTCTCAGGTGTCGGGCAAGTACGGTCAGCACAAAGTGACCATTCCTTGCTGAACATCAACGAGACCGTCGAACACCTAATTCCTTGATGTACCAGCAGCATGTTTATTTTTTGCAAAGGCTGAAAGCCCATCTCCCATCCCACACCCTCACCACATTGCATAGAGGGACTATAGAGAGCATCCCGAGGATCTGCATCACGGCCTGCAGAGGACAGCTGAGAAGATAGTCAGGATCTCTCTTCCCTCCCTCACAAACATCTATACCAAACGCTGCATCCCCAAAGCCACACGCATTGTGGACAAACCCATGCACCCCCAGGCTCCTGTACATCATCACTCCACTATTTTTTTTTTGCATATGGCTGCTACCTCAATAACTAATGTCCACATATGATTTTAGTAGGTTATGTTTACATTCACAGTTTCCCTTGCCTCACTAGCCTACTTGTTTACATTTACATTTAGTCATTTAGCAGACGCTCTTATCCAGAGCGATTTACAGTAAGTACAGGGACATTCCCCCCGAGGCAAGTAGGGTGAAGTGCCTTGCCCAAGGACACAACGTCATTTTGCACGGCTGGGAATCGAACCGGTAACCTTCAGATTACGAGCCCGACTCCCTCACCGCTCAGCCACCTGACTCCCTCCCTGTTTACATTCAGAGTATCCCCACTTATTGGTGTCTTGAGTCATTTGTCACAAATTGGATCTTGTCTTGTTGGACCAATCTTTTTTTACCTAATTCTATGTTGTTGTAGTTGTCTAGGTTATGTCTAGGTCCTGGAAGAACGTTGTTTCGTTTCATTGTGTACTGTAAGTATATGATGACAATAAATGCCAGTTGACTTGTCATGACAACAGATCCAGAAATCCCAAGCCCTTCATGATCCTGGATGTCCATGGTGGATCCTGTGTAAAGGATCATGTCCTAAACATAGCCAGTACATCACACAACTCAAACATACTGTACCTTTTTGCCGATATGTTGACGGAAGTTTTTCCTACCCCTACACAGCGTCAAGGTTTTAAATAATTTTGATGTGATATTTTTTATAGCTGTGTGCTAACGATATTCCTTGATATGTAACGTGACAATGACAAGATTGTACCCTTTCCTGGGCATGTAGCTACCTGAAATGAGTAAAAGGATACGTGTTAAAAATTAAGAAACGTGTTGGTGTGGGCTTTTTAACTTATTAAAATATTTATTCAAATAACTTAGTACTGTCATTACTGTTCCGATTTTTAAATATTCACACAGGTGAATCCACAGTGAATGGATAAGATATATTATCGTAGTGTAGCTGTCGAGAAGCTAACTTGGCTAATACCGATAATGTAGGCTGCCATGTTTTTTGTTTTGATCAGTACTCTGCATTGTGGGTGTCAAATGGTCAACGAGATAACCTACTCTTCTCACGAGAAAATACTGAGGTGTACGGGGTCAATGTGGTACATCATCAAAGGTCATATTTGTTGCCGGAAGACAAAAAAATCAAAGATGGCCTCTAGTAGCTCAAAACGAGACGAAAGACAGACTATTGTCGGATGTTTTAGATGCATATTTGTGAACGTATATCTATTATTTCGATCTCTGGTTGGTTGTACAAAAGTAACGTGTTGGAAGTGATAGCTAAGTCAAGGAAAACGGATAATTTGATGGTTTACTAGGTGACGTGAGTAAAGCGTGAGTTATTTTTGGTTAGCTATTAGCTAACATTAGCTAAACTAATTTGTTTGAACGTTTTCATATGGATAATAAAGGTAAACTTTCTCAAAATATACAGTACATCGAGACTTATGTTTATAATATACACGTAGTCTAATTTTGAAGACTTAATTGTTACGTAATAAGCCAAACTGGACATTCTAAGGACGCGTTCTAAACATATGGGTATGTCCGTACGCTTCAGGGACCAGCCAGGACTGGACATACCGGTGTGTTCGTACGCGTCAAAGGGTTAATGTTCGGTCGCTTGACAGTTCAACTAATTCGTCCTCCTGGTTGGATGTCAGATGGTTTGCCGTACTTACAGTGAATGGAAAATCAAAAGGCTGATGGCTTTTTTATTTGCATGCATTAATTTAACTACTATTTTTAACTTGTTAAAATGTTGGCTAAAATATGCTATTTCTAATTGTTTTAAAATGTTCCTTGAATTCTGGAAATCGTCTCGCGACCCCCACTTTGAGTACCCACTGTGCTACAGTAGGCTATCCTCATTTGCAAGCTAGCTAAACTTATACTATATCTAAAGTAGTTTTGTAGACATTGTAGATTTTGCCACTAAATGAGTGACTTGGCTTTATTTCTGGACATACTATCCACAACCGAAGTGTGTGACACAATGCTGTAAGATTGCCTATACTCGTGCATTGCTTGGTATTGTAGCAACAATACGTGCGTTCGACTGCGGCTGCATGAAACGACCGGCGAGAGTTGCCGCTTGCAGTCGGAGTTAAAAACGCCTCCTGTAAACACGGACATTATAGCTTCTCGTGGTTTGTTGCGTTGACGTCGGTCATGGCCAATCAAGCGCTGTTTGCTTACTTAATCGCTGACGAACTGCATTGTTTTCGGATTAGAACTTGCACGAACCAGTGCACTGAAATTTGTCATTTTATGTATTGGGCTTTGTTTAACTCTTTCTCCAATCTGCAGATTGATAATACAACCAGAACTCAATTAAACGTAGTCTTTCCGTTAGTGAAGAGGCGGACTAAAACCCTTTCTTCAACAAATATTTAATTAAATTAGTCCGGATTTGAGAATTGGCGAAACTGAAGGTGTCAGAATAAATACAAAACATGCGTCAAAGTTGTTGTGTGTGTGAGTCTGGCCAATCATGAAATAGCTGTGTCGTCATTAGAACCCGTGCAGTTGCTCTAGAGAAAATGCGCTCGGCTACACAGCCGGCTGTTCTCAAATCGATCTCACGGTACTTTGATGGATACGTCACAGTGACCTAGCCTCAACGCTAGGGATGGGTATTGATAATATTTTAACAATTCCGGTTCCTTATCAATTCCTGATTATCGATTTGATTCCTTATCGATTCTCTTATCGGGCAAGGGGGGGGGGGAAGAGCACAAACTGGTTTATTTACATAAATTGTATTTTATATAATTTTCTATAATGCTGCAGTGTGCACCATATATACCGTATGTATACATAAACATTGACATTTTGTAAATAACCATAAACATGTATACATATTCCTCTTGAACTAAAAATAAAACTGACATTCTTCTGTGGAAATTAAGATAAAATAAAACTTACATAACTTAAATAAAATGTATTCTGTTTAATTTAAACATGTTCTTAGAAATTACAAAGCTCCTTCCTTTTTTTAAAGGGTATATGAACTGAGCTGCCAAAAATGAAACTAGCAGTGGCAAATACCATCAAGTCTGCAACCATGTATTGATCAACAATTCTTTTGCAGAAAAATAAGCATGTCTGCTTTCTCCGGGAGGATACGAGATCTCTCAGGACTTATTGTGTCTCCAGCCGTGGAGAACACTCTCAGATGCGGTGGAGAATGCCTGAACACACAGATATGACTCAGCCAGACCTGACAGCAGGGGTAAAGTGTCTGTCTTGTCCCACCACCAAAGGTGGCGTTATTCGTAAAGGGGATGGAGGGCAGACTTCTGTACAGCTGGACCTCTTGATGAACTCTCTGGGCCATGGACTCAGAGAGCTGTTGTTGTTGCAGGGACTGCAGCTCACGGTCCTCCTCTTCAAAGAGTTCCTCCAAGGCTGTCCTTTTTCTCTGCTTTACGGCTGGTGTCTGAAATTAAATGGACATAACCAAATGGTTTGGATTAAATTAAATAATCTAAAAATCCATGCCATCTATCATCATAATTTATCAAAATGATCTGAATTTACATAGTCGCCTTTTTCCTCCTCTTCATCCCCTTGCCTCTGTGTCTCTCCTTGCTCTGACAGCTTGAGAATAAATTCACCATGTAAGAACCACAGAGCCAGAGAGAAATGTCACAATACAAATTCGCTACAATCAAAGGGATTGTCAAATTCAGATACCTCATCTGCAGCTGCCTCTGAGTTTGCTGCCACTGCTGCTTCCCTGACCCTGTCCCAGATCTCATCGCTATCCAGTTTGGATTTGAATCTGGGGTCTAACACGGTGGCCTCCTCCAGGAATGCCTTGACATCAGCATCCTTAAGTTTAAAGAGATGGACAGACAACACAAAATTAGGGGTAAATGTTACTGAATATGAATTTAATTCAGTATATATGATTAACTGTCATATATTATTAATAATAAACTAATAAATGTCAGTCACTGTACCTGGTAGCGTTTTGAGAGATCGTTCCAAATGTTCTCTTTAACGCTCCTCACAAATGCAGAGTCATCTGCCTGCACTGTGTAATGTGTCTTCAACTTCTGGAGGATAGGCAGTATCTGGCCACAGGTTGGACTTTTGTCAGAGGAGACAGCGAGTGTGGACATGTAATGCTTCCGCATCAGCAGCACAAACTCCTCTGCCTTCCTCAAGTCCTCGTTGCCCATTTTGGCCAGTCTGCAATATAACAAAAAAATATAAATATATATTGCATTAACAAATCTTTTAATAGCTTTAGTCCATCAAGTTTTAAATAAGCCGTATTATTTATTTAAACCGTCTTACTTCTCCTTTTCCATGGGTTTTCTAAGTCGTGGTTCTATATCTGCAGCTTGGATGGCAGGAAACTGCTCACAGAATCTTTCCATCATTAAAAAGAGAGTTCCATCTCGTCTTCACATCCAAGAGGAGCATGTGATTTGGCAGCTCTGAAAGGCAAACGCACACAAACAAGTTTACAATAAACAATATGATAGTACATGTAGTTTATAATTTTAAATTGATCATAATCTGCTCATTTACATTAGCATATGTATGTTGGGGTATTTGGCTATGATATCAATAAAGTATTTTAAATGTGTTTTTACTTAGGAGTTCTTGCTTCTCCTTGAGGATTACTTTGGCCATGTGGGATCTCTTCATCCATACAACCACAGAACGAATCCTTGCCACCCAGTTGGAAATCGTAGTACAGTTGTACAGCTTCTGAGCTCCTAGGTTCAGTTTGTGCGTGAAACATGGCAACTTGATCAGGTGTAGAGTCTTCACAGCTACACTCATATTTGCTGCGTTGTCAACAGTGGCTGCCACTACCTTCAGTCTCACTTCAAACTCCTCCAGGATCCCATCCATCTCCTCTCCCACAGCTGGCCCTGTCTGTGCCTGGTACACTGCCTTAGTTTTAAAGACTTTTTCCTTATTCTGACTGTCCCTGACCCAGTGCAGCGTTACTGGTTAGGTAAAGGTCCTGACTGAAACTTGTCCAGTCCATCCATCAGCAGTGATGGCTGCCTTTTTGACAAGCTTCAGCTCTGACATAAGATTCCTCTTTTTAACCTCATACCAAGCAGGGATCAGTTGGTTTGCCAAACTGTCTCTGTTTGGGGCTTTATACCTTGGGTTGAGAATCTTTGTCATCTCCCTATAGAAAATATATAGTGGGATGAAAGAATGAAACGGAACTATGCTAGTTAGAATAACATCATGCAACTCCAAATTTTATTTGAGCTGGCATGTCAAAAAACAAATTAACCTACCGAAAATCTGGGGCATCTACCATAGTAAACGCGTGCTAACCTTTCAACACAAACTTAGTCACTGCTTGGTGACATTCGTTAATCCTCTCCTCGGTCATTTTATTTTTCCCTGCCTCGAATAAAGGATGGGCCGCGGCCGCCTGTGACAAAGACCGACTACCAGCCTCTGAACCTGTCTCACTCTGAACGTCATTAAAGGGAAACCCTGTGGGTGTGTGAGGTGTGGCTCTGGCTCTCCACCTCTGGTTTACAATAATCATGGTAGAGTAGGTCAGAGTCCACCTTCCTTTTGTAACACGTTTGCCTCGTAATTGATTTCATTCATTTGCAATGTTATTTCATGTCCGTTTCATTGGAAAGTACTTACTTACTTACTTTGACCATTCTTGCTCTGACTGAACCCATCGAGTCAAATATAACCAAGTGTAACTCCATTGGTATTGGCCTCATTTGGTGGTTCATGTTAATACACTGTTCCGTTTCCCCATCTTCCTTTAAACCATAGCGGACTCATTTTCAGTGGTTTGGCCAATATTTACCCCCCCCCTAGAGGAGCGAGCGAGCGAGCGAGCGTGCGTGCGTGCGTGTAAACAAACAAACTAGTGAATAAATCCCCAAAATAAGGAATACCCCGGTGAGGCGAAGCCCTTTTCGTTTGGCCTGCCGTTTTCCCGCCCTTTTACTTAAAAAAAAAAAAAAAAAAAAAAAAAAAAAAAGGGATTCTTTGATTTGTTTCCAACTAGGTGGTCAAGGTCTGGTCTAACCCTAGCCCTAACCCTAAAGGGTGGGATGATTCTGCAAAATTCGGAACGCTTCACGGATTTGCGTGTCATCCTTTCGCAGGGGCCATGCTAATCTTCTCTGTATCGATCCAATTTTATTAGATGTGCTGCCGTAGCGAGCACAAGACAGGCAGCTGCACCGACCCCTATATATCCGGCACGTCACTGGTGGAGTTGTCTTGGGGCGGGGTTGAAGCGCGAGGGCCGGCCCCCTCCCCCTCGCAATCCCCTCTACCCCCCCTCTCCTCTACCCCTCCCCTCTACCCCTACCCTCTACCGCTAACCTCTACCGCTAACCCCTACACCCCCTAGTCTAGTCTCGCCGTTGTCGTCACCCACCGTGGAGCAGCGCAAGGGTACTGAGGGGCCGTGCGCGCGGGGAGTAATGGGGGTCATCGCTTCTCGGCCTTTTGGCTCAGATCAAGTGTAGTTTCGCCCCGGTATCGCAGCTCCTCCGGGGAACGGTGCACTCTTTCTAAGCGTGTCAAAGGGAAACCCTGTGGGTGAGTGAGGTGAGTGAGGTGAGGCCGGGTGTCATCCTGCCTGCCCCCACCAGTCACATGCCAAAATCTGGAGTTGCTGGACGACGCAGTCTCTACCTGAGGGCTCTCGCATCTCGTTGTGTAACTTGCTGTAGCATTGCGAGTCATACCTTCACAAGTGAAGATGTGGTCTTATGGGTTGTTCTTGGGTATAAAAGGAAATGTGAAGCATTGTTCTGTGGATTCTTGATCTCCTGAGACCTTCTCCTCAGCTCTGGCTTTGTCCTTGTAATTCCTCACCTCTGGCTCTCCACCTCTGGTTTACAATAATCATGGTAGAGTAGGTCAGAGTCCACCTTCCTTTTGTAACACGTTTGCCTCGTAATTGATTTCATTCATTTGCAATGTTATTTCATGTCCGTTTCATTGGAAAGTACTTACTTACTTACTTTGACCATTCTTGCTCTGACTGAACCCATCGAGTCAAATATAACCAAGTGTAACTCCATTGGTATTGGCCTCATTTGGTGGTTCATGTTAATACACTGTTCCGTTTCCCCATCTTCCTTTAAACCATAGCGGACTCATTTTCAGTGGTTTGGCCAATATTTACCCCCCCCCTAGAGGAGCGAGCGAGCGAGCGAGCGTGCGTGCGTGCGTGTAAACAAACAAACTAGTGAATAAATCCCCAAAATAAGGAATACCCCGGTGAGGCGAAGCCCTTTTCGTTTGGCCTGCCGTTTTCCCGCCCTTTTACTTAAAAAAAAAAAAAAAAAAAAAAAAAAGGGATTCTTTGATTTGTTTCCAACTAGGTGGTCAAGGTCTGGTCTAACCCTAGCCCTAACCCTAAAGGGTGGGATGATTCTGCAAAATTCGGAACGCTTCACGGATTTGCGTGTCATCCTTTCGCAGGGGCCATGCTAATCTTCTCTGTATCGATCCAATTTTATTAGATGTGCTGCCGTAGCGAGCACAAGACAGGCAGCTGCACCGACCCCTATATATCCGGCACGTCACTGGTGGAGTTGTCTTGGGGCGGGGTTGAAGCGCGAGGGCCGGCCCCCTCCCCCTCGCAATCCCCTCTACCCCCCCTCTCCTCTACCCCTCCCCTCTACCCCTACCCTCTACCGCTAACCTCTACCGCTAACCCCTACACCCCCTAGTCTAGTCTCGCCGTTGTCGTCACCCACCGTGGAGCAGCGCAAGGGTACTGAGGGGCCGTGCGCGCGGGGAGTAATGGGGGTCATCGCTTCTCGGCCTTTTGGCTCAGATCAAGTGTAGTTTCGCCCCGGTATCGCAGCTCCTCCGGGGAACGGTGCACTCTTTCTAAGCGTGTCAAAGGGAAACCCTGTGGGTGAGTGAGGTGAGTGAGGTGAGGCCGGGTGTCATCCTGCCTGCCCCCACCAGTCACATGCCAAAATCTGGAGTTGCTGGACGACGCAGTCTCTACCTGAGGGCTCTCGCATCTCGTTGTGTAACTTGCTGTAGCATTGCGAGTCATACCTTCACAAGTGAAGATGTGGTCTTATGGGTTGTTCTTGGGTATAAAAGGAAATGTGAAGCATTGTTCTGTGGATTCTTGATCTCCTGAGACCTTCTCCTCAGCTCTGGCTTTGTCCTTGTAATTCCTCACCTCTGGCTCTCCACCTCTGGTTTACAATAATCATGGTAGAGTAGGTCAGAGTCCACCTTCCTTTTGTAACACGTTTGCCTCGTAATTGATTTCATTCATTTGCAATGTTATTTCATGTCCGTTTCATTGGAAAGTACTTACTTACTTACTTTGACCATTCTTGCTCTGACTGAACCCATCGAGTCAAATATAACCAAGTGTAACTCCATTGGTATTGGCCTCATTTGGTGGTTCATGTTAATACACTGTTCCGTTTCCCCATCTTCCTTTAAACCATAGCGGACTCATTTTCAGTGGTTTGGCCAATATTTACCCCCCCCCTAGAGGAGCGAGCGAGCGAGCGAGCGTGCGTGCGTGCGTGTAAACAAACAAACTAGTGAATAAATCCCCAAAATAAGGAATACCCCGGTGAGGCGAAGCCCTTTTCGTTTGGCCTGCCGTTTTCCCGCCCTTTTACTTAAAAAAAAAAAAAAAAAAAAAAAAAAAAAAAGGGATTCTTTGATTTGTTTCCAACTAGGTGGTCAAGGTCTGGTCTAACCCTAGCCCTAACCCTAAAGGGTGGGATGATTCTGCAAAATTCGGAACGCTTCACGGATTTGCGTGTCATCCTTTCGCAGGGGCCATGCTAATCTTCTCTGTATCGATCCAATTTTATTAGATGTGCTGCCGTAGCGAGCACAAGACAGGCAGCTGCACCGACCCCTATATATCCGGCACGTCACTGGTGGAGTTGTCTTGGGGCGGGGTTGAAGCGCGAGGGCCGGCCCCCTCCCCCTCGCAATCCCCTCTACCCCCCCTCTCCTCTACCCCTCCCCTCTACCCCTACCCTCTACCGCTAACCTCTACCGCTAACCCCTACACCCCCTAGTCTAGTCTCGCCGTTGTCGTCACCCACCGTGGAGCAGCGCAAGGGTACTGAGGGGCCGTGCGCGCGGGGAGTAATGGGGGTCATCGCTTCTCGGCCTTTTGGCTCAGATCAAGTGTAGTTTCGCCCCGGTATCGCAGCTCCTCCGGGGAACGGTGCACTCTTTCTAAGCGTGTCAAAGGGAAACCCTGTGGGTGAGTGAGGTGAGTGAGGTGAGGCCGGGTGTCATCCTGCCTGCCCCCACCAGTCACATGCCAAAATCTGGAGTTGCTGGACGACGCAGTCTCTACCTGAGGGCTCTCGCATCTCGTTGTGTAACTTGCTGTAGCATTGCGAGTCATACCTTCACAAGTGAAGATGTGGTCTTATGGGTTGTTCTTGGGTATAAAAGGAAATGTGAAGCATTGTTCTGTGGATTCTTGATCTCCTGAGACCTTCTCCTCAGCTCTGGCTTTGTCCTTGTAATTCCTCACCTCTGGCTCTCCACCTCTGGTTTACAATAATCATGGTAGAGTAGGTCAGAGTCCACCTTCCTTTTGTAACACGTTTGCCTCGTAATTGATTTCATTCATTTGCAATGTTATTTCATGTCCGTTTCATTGGAAAGTACTTACTTACTTACTTTGACCATTCTTGCTCTGACTGAACCCATCGAGTCAAATATAACCAAGTGTAACTCCATTGGTATTGGCCTCATTTGGTGGTTCATGTTAATACACTGTTCCGTTTCCCCATCTTCCTTTAAACCATAGCGGACTCATTTTCAGTGGTTTGGCCAATATTTACCCCCCCCCTAGAGGAGCGAGCGAGCGAGCGAGCGTGCGTGCGTGCGTGTAAACAAACAAACTAGTGAATAAATCCCCAAAATAAGGAATACCCCGGTGAGGCGAAGCCCTTTTCGTTTGGCCTGCCGTTTTCCCGCCCTTTTACTTAAAAAAAAAAAAAAAAAAAAAAAAAAAAAAAGGGATTCTTTGATTTGTTTCCAACTAGGTGGTCAAGGTCTGGTCTAACCCTAGCCCTAACCCTAAAGGGTGGGATGATTCTGCAAAATTCGGAACGCTTCACGGATTTGCGTGTCATCCTTTCGCAGGGGCCATGCTAATCTTCTCTGTATCGATCCAATTTTATTAGATGTGCTGCCGTAGCGAGCACAAGACAGGCAGCTGCACCGACCCCTATATATCCGGCACGTCACTGGTGGAGTTGTCTTGGGGCGGGGTTGAAGCGCGAGGGCCGGCCCCCTCCCCCTCGCAATCCCCTCTACCCCCCCTCTCCTCTACCCCTCCCCTCTACCCCTACCCTCTACCGCTAACCTCTACCGCTAACCCCTACACCCCCTAGTCTAGTCTCGCCGTTGTCGTCACCCACCGTGGAGCAGCGCAAGGGTACTGAGGGGCCGTGCGCGCGGGGAGTAATGGGGGTCATCGCTTCTCGGCCTTTTGGCTCAGATCAAGTGTAGTTTCGCCCCGGTATCGCAGCTCCTCCGGGGAACGGTGCACTCTTTCTAAGCGTGTCAAAGGGAAACCCTGTGGGTGAGTGAGGTGAGTGAGGTGAGGCCGGGTGTCATCCTGCCTGCCCCCACCAGTCACATGCCAAAATCTGGAGTTGCTGGACGACGCAGTCTCTACCTGAGGGCTCTCGCATCTCGTTGTGTAACTTGCTGTAGCATTGCGAGTCATACCTTCACAAGTGAAGATGTGGTCTTATGGGTTGTTCTTGGGTATAAAAGGAAATGTGAAGCATTGTTCTGTGGATTCTTGATCTCCTGAGACCTTCTCCTCAGCTCTGGCTTTGTCCTTGTAATTCCTCACCTCTGGCTCTCCACCTCTGGTTTACAATAATCATGGTAGAGTAGGTCAGAGTCCACCTTCCTTTTGTAACACGTTTGCCTCGTAATTGATTTCATTCATTTGCAATGTTATTTCATGTCCGTTTCATTGGAAAGTACTTACTTACTTACTTTGACCATTCTTGCTCTGACTGAACCCATCGAGTCAAATATAACCAAGTGTAACTCCATTGGTATTGGCCTCATTTGGTGGTTCATGTTAATACACTGTTCCGTTTCCCCATCTTCCTTTAAACCATAGCGGACTCATTTTCAGTGGTTTGGCCAATATTTACCCCCCCCCTAGAGGAGCGAGCGAGCGAGCGAGCGTGCGTGCGTGCGTGTAAACAAACAAACTAGTGAATAAATCCCCAAAATAAGGAATACCCCGGTGAGGCGAAGCCCTTTTCGTTTGGCCTGCCGTTTTCCCGCCCTTTTACTTAAAAAAAAAAAAAAAAAAAAAAAAAAAAAAAGGGATTCTTTGATTTGTTTCCAACTAGGTGGTCAAGGTCTGGTCTAACCCTAGCCCTAACCCTAAAGGGTGGGATGATTCTGCAAAATTCGGAACGCTTCACGGATTTGCGTGTCATCCTTTCGCAGGGGCCATGCTAATCTTCTCTGTATCGATCCAATTTTATTAGATGTGCTGCCGTAGCGAGCACAAGACAGGCAGCTGCACCGACCCCTATATATCCGGCACGTCACTGGTGGAGTTGTCTTGGGGCGGGGTTGAAGCGCGAGGGCCGGCCCCCTCCCCCTCGCAATCCCCTCTACCCCCCCTCTCCTCTACCCCTCCCCTCTACCCCTACCCTCTACCGCTAACCTCTACCGCTAACCCCTACACCCCCTAGTCTAGTCTCGCCGTTGTCGTCACCCACCGTGGAGCAGCGCAAGGGTACTGAGGGGCCGTGCGCGCGGGGAGTAATGGGGGTCATCGCTTCTCGGCCTTTTGGCTCAGATCAAGTGTAGTTTCGCCCCGGTATCGCAGCTCCTCCGGGGAACGGTGCACTCTTTCTAAGCGTGTCAAAGGGAAACCCTGTGGGTGAGTGAGGTGAGTGAGGTGAGGCCGGGTGTCATCCTGCCTGCCCCCACCAGTCACATGCCAAAATCTGGAGTTGCTGGACGACGCAGTCTCTACCTGAGGGCTCTCGCATCTCGTTGTGTAACTTGCTGTAGCATTGCGAGTCATACCTTCACAAGTGAAGATGTGGTCTTATGGGTTGTTCTTGGGTATAAAAGGAAATGTGAAGCATTGTTCTGTGGATTCTTGATCTCCTGAGACCTTCTCCTCAGCTCTGGCTTTGTCCTTGTAATTCCTCACCTCTGGCTCTCCACCTCTGGTTTACAATAATCATGGTAGAGTAGGTCAGAGTCCACCTTCCTTTTGTAACACGTTTGCCTCGTAATTGATTTCATTCATTTGCAATGTTATTTCATGTCCGTTTCATTGGAAAGTACTTACTTACTTACTTTGACCATTCTTGCTCTGACTGAACCCATCGAGTCAAATATAACCAAGTGTAACTCCATTGGTATTGGCCTCATTTGGTGGTTCATGTTAATACACTGTTCCGTTTCCCCATCTTCCTTTAAACCATAGCGGACTCATTTTCAGTGGTTTGGCCAATATTTACCCCCCCCCTAGAGGAGCGAGCGAGCGAGCGAGCGTGCGTGCGTGCGTGTAAACAAACAAACTAGTGAATAAATCCCCAAAATAAGGAATACCCCGGTGAGGCGAAGCCCTTTTCGTTTGGCCTGCCGTTTTCCCGCCCTTTTACTTAAAAAAAAAAAAAAAAAAAAAAAAAAAAAAAGGGATTCTTTGATTTGTTTCCAACTAGGTGGTCAAGGTCTGGTCTAACCCTAGCCCTAACCCTAAAGGGTGGGATGATTCTGCAAAATTCGGAACGCTTCACGGATTTGCGTGTCATCCTTTCGCAGGGGCCATGCTAATCTTCTCTGTATCGATCCAATTTTATTAGATGTGCTGCCGTAGCGAGCACAAGACAGGCAGCTGCACCGACCCCTATATATCCGGCACGTCACTGGTGGAGTTGTCTTGGGGCGGGGTTGAAGCGCGAGGGCCGGCCCCCTCCCCCTCGCAATCCCCTCTACCCCCCCTCTCCTCTACCCCTCCCCTCTACCCCTACCCTCTACCGCTAACCTCTACCGCTAACCCCTACACCCCCTAGTCTAGTCTCGCCGTTGTCGTCACCCACCGTGGAGCAGCGCAAGGGTACTGAGGGGCCGTGCGCGCGGGGAGTAATGGGGGTCATCGCTTCTCGGCCTTTTGGCTCAGATCAAGTGTAGTTTCGCCCCGGTATCGCAGCTCCTCCGGGGAACGGTGCACTCTTTCTAAGCGTGTCAAAGGGAAACCCTGTGGGTGAGTGAGGTGAGTGAGGTGAGGCCGGGTGTCATCCTGCCTGCCCCCACCAGTCACATGCCAAAATCTGGAGTTGCTGGACGACGCAGTCTCTACCTGAGGGCTCTCGCATCTCGTTGTGTAACTTGCTGTAGCATTGCGAGTCATACCTTCACAAGTGAAGATGTGGTCTTATGGGTTGTTCTTGGGTATAAAAGGAAATGTGAAGCATTGTTCTGTGGATTCTTGATCTCCTGAGACCTTCTCCTCAGCTCTGGCTTTGTCCTTGTAATTCCTCACCTCTGGCTCTCCACCTCTGGTTTACAATAATCATGGTAGAGTAGGTCAGAGTCCACCTTCCTTTTGTAACACGTTTGCCTCGTAATTGATTTCATTCATTTGCAATGTTATTTCATGTCCGTTTCATTGGAAAGTACTTACTTACTTACTTTGACCATTCTTGCTCTGACTGAACCCATCGAGTCAAATATAACCAAGTGTAACTCCATTGGTATTGGCCTCATTTGGTGGTTCATGTTAATACACTGTTCCGTTTCCCCATCTTCCTTTAAACCATAGCGGACTCATTTTCAGTGGTTTGGCCAATATTTACCCCCCCCCTAGAGGAGCGAGCGAGCGAGCGAGCGTGCGTGCGTGCGTGTAAACAAACAAACTAGTGAATAAATCCCCAAAATAAGGAATACCCCGGTGAGGCGAAGCCCTTTTCGTTTGGCCTGCCGTTTTCCCGCCCTTTTACTTAAAAAAAAAAAAAAAAAAAAAAAAAAAAAAAAGGGATTCTTTGATTTGTTTCCAACTAGGTGGTCAAGGTCTGGTCTAACCCTAGCCCTAACCCTAAAGGGTGGGATGATTCTGCAAAATTCGGAACGCTTCACGGATTTGCGTGTCATCCTTTCGCAGGGGCCATGCTAATCTTCTCTGTATCGATCCAATTTTATTAGATGTGCTGCCGTAGCGAGCACAAGACAGGCAGCTGCACCGACCCCTATATATCCGGCACGTCACTGGTGGAGTTGTCTTGGGGCGGGGTTGAAGCGCGAGGGCCGGCCCCCTCCCCCTCGCAATCCCCTCTACCCCCCCTCTCCTCTACCCCTCCCCTCTACCCCTACCCTCTACCGCTAACCTCTACCGCTAACCCCTACACCCCCTAGTCTAGTCTCGCCGTTGTCGTCACCCACCGTGGAGCAGCGCAAGGGTACTGAGGGGCCGTGCGCGCGGGGAGTAATGGGGGTCATCGCTTCTCGGCCTTTTGGCTCAGATCAAGTGTAGTTTCGCCCCGGTATCGCAGCTCCTCCGGGGAACGGTGCACTCTTTCTAAGCGTGTCAAAGGGAAACCCTGTGGGTGAGTGAGGTGAGTGAGGTGAGGCCGGGTGTCATCCTGCCTGCCCCCACCAGTCACATGCCAAAATCTGGAGTTGCTGGACGACGCAGTCTCTACCTGAGGGCTCTCGCATCTCGTTGTGTAACTTGCTGTAGCATTGCGAGTCATACCTTCACAAGTGAAGATGTGGTCTTATGGGTTGTTCTTGGGTATAAAAGGAAATGTGAAGCATTGTTCTGTGGATTCTTGATCTCCTGAGACCTTCTCCTCAGCTCTGGCTTTGTCCTTGTAATTCCTCACCTCTGGCTCTCCACCTCTGGTTTACAATAATCATGGTAGAGTAGGTCAGAGTCCACCTTCCTTTTGTAACACGTTTGCCTCGTAATTGATTTCATTCATTTGCAATGTTATTTCATGTCCGTTTCATTGGAAAGTACTTACTTACTTACTTTGACCATTCTTGCTCTGACTGAACCCATCGAGTCAAATATAACCAAGTGTAACTCCATTGGTATTGGCCTCATTTGGTGGTTCATGTTAATACACTGTTCCGTTTCCCCATCTTCCTTTAAACCATAGCGGACTCATTTTCAGTGGTTTGGCCAATATTTACCCCCCCCCTAGAGGAGCGAGCGAGCGAGCGAGCGTGCGTGCGTGCGTGTAAACAAACAAACTAGTGAATAAATCCCCAAAATAAGGAATACCCCGGTGAGGCGAAGCCCTTTTCGTTTGGCCTGCCGTTTTCCCGCCCTTTTACTTAAAAAAAAAAAAAAAAAAAAAAAAAAAAAAGGGATTCTTTGATTTGTTTCCAACTAGGTGGTCAAGGTCTGGTCTAACCCTAGCCCTAACCCTAAAGGGTGGGATGATTCTGCAAAATTCGGAACGCTTCACGGATTTGCGTGTCATCCTTTCGCAGGGGCCATGCTAATCTTCTCTGTATCGATCCAATTTTATTAGATGTGCTGCCGTAGCGAGCACAAGACAGGCAGCTGCACCGACCCCTATATATCCGGCACGTCACTGGTGGAGTTGTCTTGGGGCGGGGTTGAAGCGCGAGGGCCGGCCCCCTCCCCCTCGCAATCCCCTCTACCCCCCCTCTCCTCTACCCCTCCCCTCTACCCCTACCCTCTACCGCTAACCTCTACCGCTAACCCCTACACCCCCTAGTCTAGTCTCGCCGTTGTCGTCACCCACCGTGGAGCAGCGCAAGGGTACTGAGGGGCCGTGCGCGCGGGGAGTAATGGGGGTCATCGCTTCTCGGCCTTTTGGCTCAGATCAAGTGTAGTTTCGCCCCGGTATCGCAGCTCCTCCGGGGAACGGTGCACTCTTTCTAAGCGTGTCAAAGGGAAACCCTGTGGGTGAGTGAGGTGAGTGAGGTGAGGCCGGGTGTCATCCTGCCTGCCCCCACCAGTCACATGCCAAAATCTGGAGTTGCTGGACGACGCAGTCTCTACCTGAGGGCTCTCGCATCTCGTTGTGTAACTTGCTGTAGCATTGCGAGTCATACCTTCACAAGTGAAGATGTGGTCTTATGGGTTGTTCTTGGGTATAAAAGGAAATGTGAAGCATTGTTCTGTGGATTCTTGATCTCCTGAGACCTTCTCCTCAGCTCTGGCTTTGTCCTTGTAATTCCTCACCTCTGGCTCTCCACCTCTGGTTTACAATAATCATGGTAGAGTAGGTCAGAGTCCACCTTCCTTTTGTAACACGTTTGCCTCGTAATTGATTTCATTCATTTGCAATGTTATTTCATGTCCGTTTCATTGGAAAGTACTTACTTACTTACTTTGACCATTCTTGCTCTGACTGAACCCATCGAGTCAAATATAACCAAGTGTAACTCCATTGGTATTGGCCTCATTTGGTGGTTCATGTTAATACACTGTTCCGTTTCCCCATCTTCCTTTAAACCATAGCGGACTCATTTTCAGTGGTTTGGCCAATATTTACCCCCCCCTAGAGGAGCGAGCGAGCGAGCGAGCGTGCGTGCGTGCGTGTAAACAAACAAACTAGTGAATAAATCCCCAAAATAAGGAATACCCCGGTGAGGCGAAGCCCTTTTCGTTTGGCCTGCCGTTTTCCCGCCCTTTTACTTAAAAAAAAAAAAAAAAAAAAAAAAAAAAAAGGGATTCTTTGATTTGTTTCCAACTAGGTGGTCAAGGTCTGGTCTAACCCTAGCCCTAACCCTAAAGGGTGGGATGATTCTGCAAAATTCGGAACGCTTCACGGATTTGCGTGTCATCCTTTCGCAGGGGCCATGCTAATCTTCTCTGTATCGATCCAATTTTATTAGATGTGCTGCCGTAGCGAGCACAAGACAGGCAGCTGCACCGACCCCTATATATCCGGCACGTCACTGGTGGAGTTGTCTTGGGGCGGGGTTGAAGCGCGAGGGCCGGCCCCCTCCCCCTCGCAATCCCCTCTACCCCCCCTCTCCTCTACCCCTCCCCTCTACCCCTACCCTCTACCGCTAACCTCTACCGCTAACCCCTACACCCCCTAGTCTAGTCTCGCCGTTGTCGTCACCCACCGTGGAGCAGCGCAAGGGTACTGAGGGGCCGTGCGCGCGGGGAGTAATGGGGGTCATCGCTTCTCGGCCTTTTGGCTCAGATCAAGTGTAGTTTCGCCCCGGTATCGCAGCTCCTCCGGGGAACGGTGCACTCTTTCTAAGCGTGTCAAAGGGAAACCCTGTGGGTGAGTGAGGTGAGTGAGGTGAGGCCGGGTGTCATCCTGCCTGCCCCCACCAGTCACATGCCAAAATCTGGAGTTGCTGGACGACGCAGTCTCTACCTGAGGGCTCTCGCATCTCGTTGTGTAACTTGCTGTAGCATTGCGAGTCATACCTTCACAAGTGAAGATGTGGTCTTATGGGTTGTTCTTGGGTATAAAAGGAAATGTGAAGCATTGTTCTGTGGATTCTTGATCTCCTGAGACCTTCTCCTCAGCTCTGGCTTTGTCCTTGTAATTCCTCACCTCTGGCTCTCCACCTCTGGTTTACAATAATCATGGTAGAGTAGGTCAGAGTCCACCTTCCTTTTGTAACACGTTTGCCTCGTAATTGATTTCATTCATTTGCAATGTTATTTCATGTCCGTTTCATTGGAAAGTACTTACTTACTTACTTTGACCATTCTTGCTCTGACTGAACCCATCGAGTCAAATATAACCAAGTGTAACTCCATTGGTATTGGCCTCATTTGGTGGTTCATGTTAATACACTGTTCCGTTTCCCCATCTTCCTTTAAACCATAGCGGACTCATTTTCAGTGGTTTGGCCAATATTTACCCCCCCCCTAGAGGAGCGAGCGAGCGAGCGAGCGTGCGTGCGTGCGTGTAAACAAACAAACTAGTGAATAAATCCCCAAAATAAGGAATACCCCGGTGAGGCGAAGCCCTTTTCGTTTGGCCTGCCGTTTTCCCGCCCTTTTACTTAAAAAAAAAAAAAAAAAAAAAAAAAAAAAAAGGGATTCTTTGATTTGTTTCCAACTAGGTGGTCAAGGTCTGGTCTAACCCTAGCCCTAACCCTAAAGGGTGGGATGATTCTGCAAAATTCGGAACGCTTCACGGATTTGCGTGTCATCCTTTCGCAGGGGCCATGCTAATCTTCTCTGTATCGATCCAATTTTATTAGATGTGCTGCCGTAGCGAGCACAAGACAGGCAGCTGCACCGACCCCTATATATCCGGCACGTCACTGGTGGAGTTGTCTTGGGGCGGGGTTGAAGCGCGAGGGCCGGCCCCCTCCCCCTCGCAATCCCCTCTACCCCCCCTCTCCTCTACCCCTCCCCTCTACCCCTACCCTCTACCGCTAACCTCTACCGCTAACCCCTACACCCCCTAGTCTAGTCTCGCCGTTGTCGTCACCCACCGTGGAGCAGCGCAAGGGTACTGAGGGGCCGTGCGCGCGGGGAGTAATGGGGGTCATCGCTTCTCGGCCTTTTGGCTCAGATCAAGTGTAGTTTCGCCCCGGTATCGCAGCTCCTCCGGGGAACGGTGCACTCTTTCTAAGCGTGTCAAAGGGAAACCCTGTGGGTGAGTGAGGTGAGTGAGGTGAGGCCGGGTGTCATCCTGCCTGCCCCCACCAGTCACATGCCAAAATCTGGAGTTGCTGGACGACGCAGTCTCTACCTGAGGGCTCTCGCATCTCGTTGTGTAACTTGCTGTAGCATTGCGAGTCATACCTTCACAAGTGAAGATGTGGTCTTATGGGTTGTTCTTGGGTATAAAAGGAAATGTGAAGCATTGTTCTGTGGATTCTTGATCTCCTGAGACCTTCTCCTCAGCTCTGGCTTTGTCCTTGTAATTCCTCACCTCTGGCTCTCCACCTCTGGTTTACAATAATCATGGTAGAGTAGGTCAGAGTCCACCTTCCTTTTGTAACACGTTTGCCTCGTAATTGATTTCATTCATTTGCAATGTTATTTCATGTCCGTTTCATTGGAAAGTACTTACTTACTTACTTTGACCATTCTTGCTCTGACTGAACCCATCGAGTCAAATATAACCAAGTGTAACTCCATTGGTATTGGCCTCATTTGGTGGTTCATGTTAATACACTGTTCCGTTTCCCCATCTTCCTTTAAACCATAGCGGACTCATTTTCAGTGGTTTGGCCAATATTTACCCCCCCCCTAGAGGAGCGAGCGAGCGAGCGAGCGTGCGTGCGTGCGTGTAAACAAACAAACTAGTGAATAAATCCCCAAAATAAGGAATACCCCGGTGAGGCGAAGCCCTTTTCGTTTGGCCTGCCGTTTTCCCGCCCTTTTACTTAAAAAAAAAAAAAAAAAAAAAAAAAAAAAAAAAGGGATTCTTTGATTTGTTTCCAACTAGGTGGTCAAGGTCTGGTCTAACCCTAGCCCTAACCCTAAAGGGTGGGATGATTCTGCAAAATTCGGAACGCTTCACGGATTTGCGTGTCATCCTTTCGCAGGGGCCATGCTAATCTTCTCTGTATCGATCCAATTTTATTAGATGTGCTGCCGTAGCGAGCACAAGACAGGCAGCTGCACCGACCCCTATATATCCGGCACGTCACTGGTGGAGTTGTCTTGGGGCGGGGTTGAAGCGCGAGGGCCGGCCCCCTCCCCCTCGCAATCCCCTCTACCCCCCCTCTCCTCTACCCCTCCCCTCTACCCCTACCCTCTACCGCTAACCTCTACCGCTAACCCCTACACCCCCTAGTCTAGTCTCGCCGTTGTCGTCACCCACCGTGGAGCAGCGCAAGGGTACTGAGGGGCCGTGCGCGCGGGGAGTAATGGGGGTCATCGCTTCTCGGCCTTTTGGCTCAGATCAAGTGTAGTTTCGCCCCGGTATCGCAGCTCCTCCGGGGAACGGTGCACTCTTTCTAAGCGTGTCAAAGGGAAACCCTGTGGGTGAGTGAGGTGAGTGAGGTGAGGCCGGGTGTCATCCTGCCTGCCCCCACCAGTCACATGCCAAAATCTGGAGT
>CM042868.1:22938234-22954877 GCA_023658055.1 Thaleichthys pacificus
ACAAACACAGCCTTTTTCTCCCTGTGCTTTCATCTTTTAAACTCTCTTATTTATAGCTAACAAAAACAAATCATGTTGTGTTGAAATGTCCTCTGACAGACTCTTCTCATATGGTTCACATGAACACAGCATCTAATCTTAGACCATTAGCCTACCTTCATTATTGTACAGATTAATCCAGATTATACAGGAGAGGAATTTGTCTATGACGGTATTAATTGCATGGAATATCTGAGCATTACCTACAGACAATGAGACAAGGAATAAACACTAGACCAAACTCTCATAGTTTAAACATGACTCTTTGGAAGAAAACCAGAATGATCTCATCATGGCCTGGTTCTCCTGAACACAGATAGAACACTGTCCGTACAGGAATAAACAGTGAGGTCATGGATTCATCGTCCTCCCTGTTGGAGAGGCTCAGCCACCAGTAACGGGCCGCCTTACGGAGCAAGGTCCAGGAGCATGGGCACACAAGCAGGCCCCACATCAGAGTATATAGAGCTGTTCCACAGGCTGGGGTCTCACAGAGTACAACACCTAACAGTGGACCAGAGTTCCAGTCCTAAACACATTCCAAGCTGGAGTCCAGTTGAAGAACCCTTCCTAGCCTTGGAGGGTGGAGCTGTCCTAGACTACACTGCTACTCACGGCGAGGCCTTACAGAATTAAAACAACCAAACCACTTTGTATTAAAAGATTGTTTTTTTATTCACAATAGAAGTGTAACAAATATAGTTTATTAAAAAGTTGAATGCTCATTATGTAATATCATTTAATCCATAGTCCATTTTATATAAATGTAGAATATGGCCATATTTGCCATAATGGTATAATATTTACACTTTAATACAAGAAAACAAATTAACACGAAAAACAAACAAATATTTTATATAACAATTCCTCTAGAATTAAAATTGCATATAAATGAAAAATAAAACTATGTGCAATGGAATGATTATCGCAATATTTGTACAGTTAACCTGTCTGAGGTTTTTTTCACAAATCCATTATTTAATTAATAAACACAAATCTACCAATAGAAAGGCATTGTAATTCACGATCTTCAACACAATATCCATAAACCACAAAACTTTTCGATTTTTGGGGAAATGATGAACACTGTTGTTGTCTAATTCTGTAAGTTCAAACTAACACGTCCAACAGGAAAAACAAAACAAGGTTCTGGTTCGTGTTTGTTTCATAATGACGTTTCTCTGACTCATTATGGGTAGAAAAAGCGCTTCTCCCTAAAAAACTGCGTGAGAGGAAGTCGGAAATGGCGGCGCAGAGTCAAACGCCATTTGGGCTCCGGGGTGCTTGTGAACAGACTGGACATGCAGCGATGCCATATCTCCAGTGTCACAGTGTAAGGGTGATACCTTTCCTATGAGCACTAAACTCTGCGTGACGAAACAGATGGCAGCGAAGGATTGAGGCGCGCAGTGACGATAGAGACCAGGTGGTCTCACTAGAGAGACTACAGAGAGGAGATGAGCACAGGACAGAGGAGCAGGGGGACACTAAAGGCAGAGAGCCGAGGAGGAAGACTGAAGACAAATATAGAAGACATGAGAAAGAAAACAGAAGAGAGAATCGTAAAAAAAAGTTCCTATATTAAACTGGTGTCAGAGAAACCCATGTCCTGTCTCCCTGTCCAAACACCCGTCCACTAGCCTTCCTATCCAGGCCTCTGAGGGGAACAGCGCCCTCTCTCTGTGAAACAAGGACACTACAGGATTGTTTGGTATCGCATTTCGAGTCTGAGTTGATGATGCGTGCGCATGGGTGAGAGAGTGAGTGTGTACGTACGCGGGCATGAGTGTGTGTGTGTGTTGAAGTGTGTGTGCGCGTGTGTGCATCAGTGCGTGAATGCTAGTACGTTTCTGTCAGTGTATCAGCGCACCGCCCAGTCATCTCGTTACTGCATGTCGACGCCAGGTGTACCTGCCCCCCCCCCCCCCGCACGACCCTGACGTGTCCTCTGTGTCCCGCAGCCTTCCACTGCGGAACTGCATTTTGTGCTTTCCAAGTGATAGGAACTACTACGAATGCTAACGGAAGACCTGTACAGAATCATCACTTCACATTACACTGGTACATTCATATGTTGAATTCCTCCCATGAGATTGGCTCCCAGGTACAGGCTTGGCCTCACCCCCTCTTCCCCTACCCCCCCCCCCCCCCCTCCCTCTCTCTCTCTCTCCGTTCCAACTCCACTAACCAGCCCCGGTGGCCTGATCTCTTTCAATCTTCCTAAGAATACAACAGGAATAAATTAACAATTACTATCTACTACACATCATCACGCAAACGACTGCCTCTACACCATCAAAGGAAACAAAGAACGCAAACAGAACAGAAACTAACAGACAGGGAACACTGGAGCGTGTGTGTCGATAGCAAGCCGCCATGTACATACATGTGGTGGGTACAGAGAGAGCTCTCACAGAGACACACGTCTGATCACTGAATGGCATGTTGATAAAGAAGGCTAGCTCTAGAACTCACATAGACACACACGAGCACACACACACACACACAAGGCAACATCCCACTTATTACAGGGAAACAACAGAAATAGATGGTGCTACGCTTTGGTGGTGAACGAGGTGTGATTTTGCTTCTTCTGCAGAAGGTACAGCGCTTTGGGGACCAGGTGGGGCTGGACGAGCTCCAACACACACACACACACACGCACGCACACATGGCCGCCTCTCAGCCCAGCCTGCAGACACAGCTCTGTCCACTAGAGGGCAGTGTGGGGTGGGAGATAAGCAGGTGGAGCTCCAGTAGTGAGACACTATGAACCCTGTAGTGGGTTTTTGGGAAGGGCGAATCCTACAGACTGTTCTGGACAGAAAAGGCACTATTTAAGACTGGACTGCTGTCAGCTACCGCTAAGACCCCGCTTGGACTGTCTCGTGGGACCACACTGCACTTAGATGAAGCACGGCTAGATGACATTGTGTCGGTTTCACCCACCATTCATTGGGCCATGGTTTACCCTTGCACAAGCACGCACAGGAGCATGCACACACTGGACACACGGGGCAGAGGAGTGGGGGTGGTCGGTCAGCATGCAGACTGCTGGTCTAATGCTGAGCTGAGGGCTGCTGTGCACTGGACCAGCTAGGTGGAGGTCAGTGCTGTCACCACCGGATCCCCAGTAGAGAGACAGCAGAGCAGCCGGTCTGCTGAGTCAGCCTGGGGGGGGGGGGGGGGGGGGAGAGGGAGGGGGTTCAGGGTCATGGGTCATGGGGTCATAGGGGTCATAGGGGTCTACTCCAGCTGGTTGGGCCTCTCTGTGTTCTCCTTCTTTATGACAGGGAGAGGGTGGGCCTCTGTGGTGAACACCCAGTGATCAAACGGCAGGTGGTCATCGTCAGAGAACAACGGTACAGGTACCTGAGAGAGAGAAGAGAGAGAGAAGAGAGAGAGAGAGAGAGAGAGAGAGGAGAGAGGAAATGGGGGAGATTGAGGTAGAGGGAGATGGAGGGTAGAGAGGGAGGATGTTACATTTAGCCTTTCAACAGACTCTTTTAATGTGCTTGATATACGTTAAGGTATTTCATCTCAGTGTGTCTGTATACGTGCGTGTGTGCAGGACAGAAGTGACACTCGTAAACATTTACAAGACTATAAAACTAACTGGAGATGAACATGCCTGCATCGCACGGCGACCTTGGCCGTGGCGCCGGTGGGTGTCAGACCTGCACTATATATCAGAGAGAGGGAGCAACCCCATCTGGGGGGTGTCTTTAAGTGTGTGAGTGGTGTGTGTGTGAGTTCTTCTAGCTTTATGCTGGCGGAAACATTTAAGGAATCAAATCTATCTGGGCCTGAAAGTTGAGCCCAGTACTGATGTCATGAGTGTGTGTGGTGTGTAGTGCTGTGTGTGTGTGTGAAAGTTTTACTTGAGCGTCTCGGCCAGGTAGAAGCTCTGCTGATACGTAGTCATGGCTGGGGGAGGACCATAGACATCTATGACTCCACTGTACCCCTCCCTCCCCACGACAGTGCTGGCTCCAGGGCCTGGAGAACCAGGGGAGCAGGCTAGGTCCACGAGACAAAGACAGGAGAACACAATTAGAGAGCTAGTCAGAGCTAGTTTAGAGAGTGGTATGATTCCACGTCTAAATAGACCCTGGGGTGTTTATGTGGTCTGTGTGTGTGTGTGGGGGGGGGTGGGCAGTGAGCAGTGTATTGCCTCAGCCAAAACCACTCCTGGCTCTCTCGTAGTGTGAGGGCTTCACTAAGGCATACAGGGGACTAAGAGAGGGAGAGAGCAGGGTGGACGAGAATATAGCTGCAGCTCAGGTCGCTCGTCGAGGAGGGTCAGAGGTCAGAGCTCACCTGGCACGGGCCTCCCAGGCCCCACTACCTGTACTATGGGGTCGTGGGTGAAACCTCCACATGTACATGTATGGTCTCGATCACCTCCGGACGCTAGGATATGCAGTACTTCCTCGTTCCTGGCGCGTGGCGATGGCCTCCACGCCGCCGTCGAAGCCGGAAGGCCTCAGGACCCGCTTCAGAGCTGCACAGAGCAGGGGGATGTGCTGAGTCATTTCACTGGACGTTGGACAAGGTGTGGACGGTTTCCAACTGGGAAGATTGGGCAGCTCCAGTGTGTGTAGTGGCGCTGTACGCATAATCTGTGTCGAATCATCGTGTTTCCCGATATGTATAATGTGAGTCGGCCTGTTTGAATGTATGAAAAGACCGGTCGTGGGTATGTTTATGGTGTGTATGTTCCAGGCCGTGTTGCGTGGCGTAGTGTGTTGTGCTCGCTCACTAGTCCTGGCGTAGCTCTCGTGCAGGTGCGCGGCTATCTCTGCGGCCAGCTCCATCTGGTGGCCGGTCTGCTCTCCTGCGGCGCCGTCCGCCCCCAGGGCGATCATGCCCCCCGCGAAGCAGGTCAGGTGACCCATCTTGTGCTCCAGCAGCCCCCCCTTCCACTCGGCTATGTAGGTCAGACCCCCGCTAGACTTGCGGATCAGACTGGTCTCGATGGCCTGAGACAGAGAGAGAGGGGAATGGGGGGAGGGGGGTTGGATTATAGGCGTTTGTGTGTGTGCATGCGTGTGTGTGTGTGTGTCTGTGTACCTGGAGAGAATCGTAGTACAGCTTCTTCCCCTCCTCGTCAGTCTTGTCTGACATGAGCCAGGCCTTCAGCAGGTACTCATAGAAGCTGTCTCCCAGGCCTCCTACTGACACGTGGTCTGGAGGGGGAGAGAGAGCGGGGGAGAAGGGGGGGGGGAGACCGGGGGAGAGGGGGGGAAGGAGGGAGACCGGGGGAGAGGGGGGGGGGGGGAGGGAGGGAGACCGGGCGAGAGGCAGAAACACAAGGAGAGAGACGGAGCGTAAAACAGTGACATTAAGTATTGACATGTGACCTATTGATCCAGATGTCAGTCTGTCATACTCATTGCTGTTCAGACCCCGACATGTAACATGCATCACTCTACCTCCAGTAGAGTGATGGCATTTCACACACACAACACACACACACACACACACCACACACACACACACACACACACAACACACACACACACTAGAGAAAACCTACACAAACACTCAGACATGCTTATACCGTAGACAGACACTGCTACACATTAGACATAAGGGTTGGTTCTAAAGTTCAGTACAGTTCCAATCCAGCTCCTCCAGAGAGAGGTGATGGAGGGTAGAGAGAGGTGATGGAGGGAAAGGAGGGTAAGAGAGAGGTTAGGAGGAAAGGAGTAAGAGAGAGGTGATGGAGGGTAAGAGAGAGGTGATGGAGGGTAAGGGAGAGGTGATGGAGGGTAAGAGAGAGGTGATGGAGGGTAAGAGAGAGGTGATGGAGGGAAAGAGAGAGGTGATGGAGCTAGACCTGCGTGTTTTTTTTATCGACATGATTATGACATGATTTGTTCATAAACACTTCCATGATGGAAGTTCCAGTCTCATTAGCATCTCAAGCCTTTTTATAGAGAGGGAGGAGAGGACGGAGGGGGGTTGGGAGAGAGAAAGAAAGGGAGATAAAGAGAAAGATGGAGAATTGGGAGGTCGGAGAGAGAGACAGTGTGTTTGTGTAAGACAGTGTTTTTTGTTAGGTTTATAATTACATAATTAATTACGTAATTGCTATGATGTTTTATTGGCAACATGAACTTTCATAGATAGAGAGAGAGAGGGAGAGAGAGAGAGAGAGAGAGAGGAGAGAGAGAGAGAGAGGGAGAGAGACGGGGAGGAGAGAGAGAGGGGAGAGAGAGTGAGGAAGAGAGAGAGAGGGAGAGAGAGAGAGGGAGAGAGAGTGAGAGAGAGAGAGAGGGAGAGAGAGAAGCTCATAGTGAGGTCACAGGAGGGTCTTGCCTGATTGCCAAAACTGGAAAACCTACAGTTATTGGTTAGTGTGCATTTGTGTGTGACTCAGGTCTCCTCCGGGAGTCTCAACGACATTAACCTAGACACATCCACCTGCCAACCTTTCAGTCTGACTGGATGGGAGAGATGTCCGTTATGTCTATGGCCGTGTGATTGGCAGCTTGACAGAGGAAGTGACATTCAGAGATAGTCTGAGGGACAAGAAGGAAGTGTGCATTCGTGTTCCTGTCTACTTCACTGGGTACTGAGTCAACCCACACACACCCACACCCACACCCACACACACCCACACACACAGTGTTTATCCCAGAGAGGGAACAAGAGCTCTTCAGAGTGCTGTGTCATGCTGCACAGTCAGCCATGACTGGGTCATCAACAGAGTGGTGTGTGTGTCTTTGTGTGTGCACGTGTGTGTGTGTGCGCGTTTGTGTGTGTTTGTGTTCTATACAGGCACAGATCATACAGAATACCTAATCAAACACTAACAACCAGGTCTGATAATAATAATGACCGCAGGCTGCGCATTAAGTGTGTGTTGTGTACACAGGGAAGGTGTTTTGTGCATATGCTTGACCTCTTAGCAAGTGGAGACGTGCATACAATATTGAAGAGGGATCCCATTGGAGCTGCTGTCTACTGACACACACACACACAGCAGTGATCAAACTCTCACTAGGACTAGAGTTTATCTGAGAGGTATGTGAGTAGACTGGACTGACCTGATCCACCTGCGGAGCCAAACCATGTATCTAAACTACTGATATTACCCCCTCCTCCCCTCCCCTCCCTCCCTCCCTCCCTCCCTCCCTCCCTCCCTCCCTCCCTCCCTCCCTCCTCCCTCCCTCCCTCCTGTATAATACATGGTGAGTGAGAGCAGGGTCATGTTCGGGCTGATCACAGGAGAGTGTCCCCTGCTGCTAATGGCTTCATAATTACACCTTACAGACAGGCAGGCAGGCAGGCAGACATGGGTGAGGCACGGGGGTGGGGTGAGGAGAGTGAAGAGGGGGAGTAGGGAGAGGAAGGAGAGGGAAGAGGGGTGGGGGAGGGAGGGAGGGAGGAGGGGGTGAGTCAGGACTTACGCTGGCCCCACTGGCCACTGTTGGGTTTAGGTAGTTGGGGTACAGGGCCCTGGGGCTTGTCCAGACGGTTCAGAACCTTCCTGATGTGTCATCACCTGGAGAGAGAGAGAAATAGAGAGAGGAATTTGTCAGGAGCCAGACAGACACATCATTTTCCTTCACCCACACACTACTGTACATTAAGAAGACTGAAGCAGGAGGGAGGAGGAGGAGGCGGAGGAAGGAGGGAGGAAAGGAGAGGCGGAGGAAGAGGAGGAGGAGAGGCGGAGGAAGAGGGGAAGGAGGAGCCCGAAAGTGCTCAGTTCCACTTAAACGGACTGCAGATGAGATCGCTGCAGGAGGGGGAGGAGGGAAGGCAAAGAGAGATGGAAAGAGAGATAAAAGAGACGGGGGAAGAGTGAGAGGCTCATGCGCACACACACACACCACACGCACGCACACACACAATGCAACCGGTGCCTAAATTACAAGGTTAACAATGACTGAGTGATCATGATCACTTTGCTCTGCATGATAACAGTTTCTACACGGAGAGAGGACTTGAAAACGCTGGAGAAAGGGAAGCGACCGTAGAGACAGAGGGAGAGAGACACCGTCGAGAGAAGAGAGAGAGGGGCAGAGTGCTACTACGTTTTCATGTTTTCCTATGACGATCACCCCCCCCCTCCCCTCCACTCCCCCCGGCACACGCACACCCCTCACCTTCTGGGCAAACTCGGGGTTGCCAGACAGCTTGCTGAGGTGCATGAACTCCAGGTGCAGGGTCCCGTACTCTGCCAGAATACTGCTGCCTCCGGACGCCCACGGCCAGTTCCTCCCTATACCACTGGGGGGGAGGGGGGGGGGGGAGGCCAGAGGGGGAGGCAGTAGGTCTGGGGGGAGATGGGAGGACAGACAGGAGAACAAACAACCGTCATTATCTTTTCTCCTATCGTCTTTTGTACAACTAATCTCTAACCATTAACAGCTAACTGTCTCTGTGTGTGTGTGTGTGTGCATGGCCTTGACTCATTATAGGGGCTGATAGGAAGATAAACAGCTGGTTGCTAGGGTGACCTTGTTCATATGCCAGGATCATGGTTGGCATTGACACATGGTATGCCAACACGCACTTCCACATACACAGACTTACACACAAGAACACACACATAAACTAACACATACGGACACACAAAAAAAGTGTGTGAGCGTGTGTGTTTGTGAGTCTTTGGCAATGTGTATTCATGAGCTTCTTACCACCAGTGTCATCACTCCCCCTCTCTCGCTCTCTCACACACACAACGCACACACACGCACACGCACACACACACACACACACACACACACACACACACACACACACACACACACCACACACACACACACACACACACACACACACACAAGGCTTCTTGATGGCACTCAGGAGCACAGGATGAGAGGGGAGGCGATGAGGAGGAGAGTTAGAGATTAGGCTCTTCATAGATGTTGGAACTCTCTAGAGACTTGGTTTTGATATAACAACCCCCTTCCTCAACAATCCTCCTTTCTTTCCCTTCTCATCCCCCCCCCCCATCTCTCTCCCCCCCTCCATCCTCCTCTACTCATCTTCCTCATCACAATGAGCCAAAACAATTTGTTTTCGATTTCACAGCTGATTACATCATGTCTCCTGAATTGAAGAGAAGCCCACTGAGGAGAGCGAGGAAGAGAGGAAGAGAGAGAGAGAGAGAGAGTGGAGGAGGGAAGGGGAGGAGAGAGATGGGGGGGGGGGATGAGAAGGGAAAGAAAGGAGGATTGTTGAGGAAAGGGGTTGTTATATCAAAACAAGTCTCTAGAGAGTTCCAACATCTATGAAGAGCCTAATCTCTAACTCTCCTCCTCATCGCCTCCCCTCTCATCCTGTGCTCCTGAGTGCCATCAAGAAGCCTTGTGTGTGTGTGTGTGTGTGTGTGTGTGTGTGTGTGTGTGTGTGTGTGTGTGTGTGTGTGTGTGTGTGTGTGTGTGTGTGTGTGTGTGCGTGTGCGTGTGTGTGCGTGTGTGTGTGTGAGAGAGCGAGAGAGGGGGAGTGATGACACTGGTGGTAAGAAGCTCATGAATACACATTGCCAAAGACTCACAAACACACACGCTCACACACTTTTTTTGTGTGTCCGTATGTGTTAGTTTATGTGTGTGTTCTTGTGTGTAAGTCTGTGTATGTGGAAGTGCGTGTTGGCATACCATGTGTCAATGCCAACCATGATCCTGGCATATGAACAAGGTCCACCCTAGCAACCAGCTGTTTATCTTCCTATCAGCCCCTATAATGAGTCAAGGCCCATGCACACACACACACACACAGAGACAGTTAGCTGTTAATGGTTAGAGATTAGTTGTACAAAAGACGATAGGAGAAAAGATAATGACGGTGTTCTGTTCTCCCTGTCTGTCCTCCATCTCCCCCCGACCTACTTGCCTCCCCCTCTGCCTCCCCCCCCCCCCTCCCCCCCAGTGGTATAGGGAGGAACTGGCCGTGGGCGTCCGGAGGCAGCAGTATTCTGGCAGAGTACGGGACCCTGCACCTGGAGTTCATGCACCTCAGCAAGCTGTCTGGCAACCCCGAGTTTGCCCAGAAGGTGAGGGGTGTGCGTGTGCCGGGGGGAGTGGAGGGGAGGGGGGGGGGTGATCGTCATAGGAAAACATGAAAACGTAGCACTCTGCCCCTCTCTCTCTTCTCTCGACGGTGTCTCTCTCTCCTCTGTCTCTCGGTCGCTTCCCTTTCTCCAGCGTTTTCAAGTCCTCTCTCCGTGGTAAACTGTTATCAGGCAGAGCAAAGTGATCATGATCACTCAGTCATTGTTCAACCTTGTAATTTAGGCACCGGTTGCATTGTGTGTGTGCGTGCGTGTGTGTGTGTGTGTGCGCATGAGCCTCTCACTCTTCCCCCGTCTCTTTTATCTCTCTTTCCATCTCTCTTTCCTTCCCTCCTCCCCTCCTGCAGCGATCTCATCTGCAGTCCGTTTAAGTGGAACTGAGCACTTTCGGGCTCCTCCTTCCCCTCTTCCTCCGCCTCTCCTTCCTCCTCTTCCTCCGCCTCTCCTTCCTCCTCTTCCTCCGCCTCCTCCTCCTCCCTCCTGCTTCAGTCTTCTTAATGTACAGTAGTGTGTGGGTGAAGGAAAATGATGTGTCTGTCTGGCTCCTGACAAATTCCTCTCTCTATTTCTCTCTCTCTCCAGGTGATGAACATCAGGAAGGTTCTGAACCGTCTGGACAAGCCCCAGGGCCTGTACCCCAACTACCTAAACCCCAACAGTGGCCAGTGGGGCCAGCGTAAGTCCTGACTCACCCCTCCTCCCTCCCTCCCTCCCCCCACCCCTCTTCCCTCTCCTTCCTCTCCCCTACTCACCCCTCTTCACTCTCCTCACCCCACCCCCGTGCCTCACCATGTCTGCCTGCCTGCCTGCCTGTCTGTAAGGTGTAATTATGAAGCCATTAGCAGCAGGGGACACTCTCCTGTGATCAGCCGAACATGACCCTGCTCTCACTCACCATGTATTATACAGGAGGGAGGGAGGGAGGGAGGGAGGGAGGGAGGGAGGGAGGGAGGGAGGGAGGGAGGGAGGGAGGGAGGGAGGGAGGGAGGGGGTAATATCAGTAGTTTAGATACATGGTTTGGCTCCGCAGGTGGATCAGGTCAGTCCAGTCTACTCACATACCTCTCAGATAAACTCTAGTCCTAGTGAGAGTTTGATCACTGCTGTGTGTGTGTGTGTCAGTAGACAGCAGCTCCAATGGGATCCCTCTTCAATTTGTATGCAAGTCTCCACTTTGCTAAGAGGTCAAGCATATGCACAAACACCTTCCCTGTGTACACACACACACTTAATGCGCAGCCTGCGGTCATTATTATTATCAGACCTGGTTGTTAGTGTTTGATTAGGTATTCTGTATGATCTGTGCCTGTATAGAACACAAACACACACAAACGCGCACACACACACACGTGCACACACAAAGACACACACACCACTCTGTTGATGACCCCAGGTCATGGCTGACTGTGCAGCATGACACAGCACTCTGAAGAGCTCTTTGTTCCCTCTCTGGGATAACACTGTGTGTGTGGGTGTGTGTGGGTGTGGGTGTGGGTGTGTGTGGGTTGACTCAGTACCCAGTGAAGTAGACAGGAACACGAATGCACACTTCCTTCTTGTCCCTCAGGACTTCTCTGAATGTCACTTCCTCTGTCAAGCTGCCAATCACACGGCCTATAGACATAACGGACATCTCTCCCATCCAGTCAGACTGAAAGGTTGGCAGGTGGATGTGTCTAGGTTAATGTCGTTGAGACTCCCGGAGGAGACCTGAGTCACACACAAATGCACACTAACCCAATAACTGTAAGGTTTTCCAGTTTTGGCAATCAGGCAAGACCCTCCTGTGACCTCACTATGAGCTTCTCTCTCTCCCTCTCTCTCTCTCTCACTCTCTCTCCCTCTCTCTCTCTCCCTCTCTCTCTCTCTCACTCTCTCTCCCTCTCTCTCTCTCCCCGTCTCTCTCCCTCTCTCTCTCTCTCTCTCTCTCTCTCTCTCTCTCTCTCCCTCTCTCTCTCTATCTATGAAAGTTCATGTTGCCAATAAAACATCATAGCAATTACGTAATTAATTATGTAATTATAAACCTAACAAAAAACACTGTCTTACACAAACACACTGTCTCTCTCTCCCATTCTCCATCTTTCTCTTTATCTCCCTTTCTTTCTCTCTCCCACCCCCCTCCGTCCTCTCCTCCCTCTCTATAAAAAGGCTTGAGATGCTAATGAGATGGAACTTCCATCATGGAAGTGTTTATGACAAATCATGTCATAATCATGTCGATAAAATAAACACGCAGGTCTAGCTCCATCACCTCTCTCTTTCCCTCCATCACCTCTCTCTTACCCTCCATCACCTCTCTCTTACCCTCCATCACCTCTCCCTTACCCTCCATCACCTCTCTCTTACCCTCCATCACCTCTCTCTTACCTCCTTTCCCTCCATCACCTCTCTCTTACCCTCCTTTCCCTCCATCACCTCTCTCTTACCCTCCATCACCTCTCTCTGGAGGAGCTGGATTGGAACTGTACTGAACTTTAGAACCAACCCTTATGTCTAATGTGTAGCAGTGTCTGTCTACTGTATAAGCATGTCTGAGTGTTTGTGTAGGTTTTCTCTAGTGTGTGTGTGTGTGTGTGTGTGTGTGTGTGTGTGTGTGTGTGTGTGTGTGTGTGTGTGTGAACATGCCATCACTCTACTGGAGGTAGAGTGATGGCATGTTAACATGTCGGGGTCTGAACAGCAATGAGTATGCAGACTGACATCTGGATCAATAGGTCACATGTCAATACTTAATGTCACTGTTTTACGCTCCGTCTCTCTCCTTGTGTTTCTGCCTCTCGCCCGGTCTCCCTCCCTCCCCCCCCCCCCCTCTCCCCCGGTCTCCCTCCTTCCCCCCCTCTCCCCCGGTCTCCCCCCCCCCTTCTCCCCGCTCTCTCTCCCCCTCCAGACCACGTGTCAGTAGGAGGCCTGGGAGACAGCTTCTATGAGTACCTGCTGAAGGCCTGGCTCATGTCAGACAAGACTGACGAGGAGGGGAAGAAGCTGTACTACGATTCTCTCCAGGTACACAGACACACACACACACACGCATGCACACACACAAACGCCTATAATCCAACCCCCCTCCCCCCATTCCCCTCTCTCTCTGTCTCAGGCCATCGAGACCAGTCTGATCCGCAAGTCTAGCGGGGGTCTGACCTACATAGCCGAGTGGAAGGGGGGGCTGCTGGAGCACAAGATGGGTCACCTGACCTGCTTCGCGGGGGGCATGATCGCCCTGGGGGCGGACGGCGCCGCAGGAGAGCAGACCGGCCACCAGATGGAGCTGGCCGCAGAGATAGCGCGCACCTGCCACGAGAGCTACGCCAGGACTAGTGAGCGAGCACACACACATACGCACGCACACACCCTGGAACATACACACCATAACATACCCACAACCGCTCTTTCATACATTCAAACAAGCCGACTCACATTAATACATATCTGGAAACACGATGCGACACAGATGCGTACAGCGCCCATACACACACTGGAGCTGCCCAATCTTCCCAGTTGGAAACGTCCACACCTTGTCCAACGTCCAGTGAAATGACTCAGCACATCCCCCTCTGTGCAGCTCTGAAGCTGGGTCCTGAGGCCTTCCGCTTCGACGGCGGCGTGGAGGCCATCGCCACGCGGCAGAACGAGAAGTACTTCATCCTGCGTCCGGAGGTGATCGAGACCTACATGTACATGTGGAGGTTCACCCACGACCCCAAGTACCGGGAGTGGGGCTGGGAGGCCGTCCAGGTGAGCTCTGACCTCTGACCTCTCGACGACGACCTAGCTGCAGCTTTTCTCGTCCACCCTGCCTCTCTCCCTCTCTTAGTCACTGTATGCCTTAGTGCAGCCCTCACCACGAGAGAGCCAGGAGTGGTTGGCTGAGGCAATACACTGCTCACCCCACCCCCCCCCACACACACACACACACACATACACACCCCAGGTCTTATTTAGACGTTGGAATCAACCACTCTCTAACTAGCTCTGACTAGCTCTCTAAGTGTGTTCTCTGTCTTTGTCTCTTGACCTGCCTGCTCCCCTGGTTCTCCAGGCCCTGGAGCAGCACTGTCGGGTGGAGGCGGGGTACAGTGGAGTCAGAGATGTCTATGGCTCCTCCCCCAGCCATGACGACGTTCAGCAGAGCTTCTACCTGGCCGAGACGCTCAAGTAAAACTTTCACACACACACACACACTCACACACACACACACTCATGACATCAGTACTGGGCTCAACTTCAGGCCCAGATAGATTGATTCCTTAAATGTTTCCGCCAGCATAAAGCTAGAAGAACTCACACACACACACTCACACACTTAAAGACACCCCCCCAGATGGGGTTGCTCCCTTCTCTCTGATATATAGTGCAGGTCTGACACCCACCGGCGCCACGGCCAAGGTCGCCGTGGCGATGCAGGCATGTTCATCTCCAGTTAGTTTTATAGTCTGTAAATGTTTACGAGTGTCACTTCTGTCCTGCACACACGCACGTATACAGACACACTGAGATGAAATACCTTACGTATATCAAGCACATAAAAGAGTCTGTTGAAAGGCTAAATGTAACATCTCCCTCTCTACCTCCATCTCCCTCTACCTCAATCTCCCCCATTTCCTCTCTCTCTCTCTCTCCTCTCTCTCTCTCTCTCTCTCTCTCTCTCTCTCTCAGGTACCTGTACCTGTTGTTCTCTGACGATGACCACCTGCCGTTTGATCACTGGGTGTTCAACACAGAGGCCCACCCTCTCCCTGTCATAAAGAAGGAGAACACAGAGAGGCCCAACCAGCTGGAGTAGACCCCTATGACCCCTATGACCCCATGACCCTGACCCTGAACCCCCTCCCTCCTCCCCCCCCCCCCCCCCCCCCCAGGCTGACTCAGCAGACCGGCTGCTCTGCTGTCTCTCTACTGGGATCCGGTGGTGACAGCACTGACCTCCACCTAGCTGGTCCAGTGCACAGCAGCCCTCAGCTCAGCATTAGACCCAGCAGTCTGCATGCTGACCGACCACCCCCACTCCTCTGCCCCGTGTGTCAGTGTGTGCATGCTCCTGTGCGTGCTTGTGCAAGGGTAAACCATGGCCCAATGAATGGTGGGTGAACCGACACAATGTCATCTAGCCGTGCTTCATCTAAGTGCAGTGTGGTCCCACGAGACAGTCCAGCGGGGTCTTAGCGGTAGCTGACAGCAGTCCAGTCTTAAATAGTGCCTTTTCTGTCCAGAACAGTCTGTAGGATTCGCCCTTCCCAAAAACCCACTACAGGGTTCATAGTGTCTCACTACTGGAGCTCCACCTGCTTATCTCCCACCCCACACTGCCCTCTAGTGGACAGAGCTGTGTCTGCAGGCTGGGCTGAGAGGCGGCATGTGTGCGTGCGTGTGTGTGTGTGTGTGTTGGAGCTCGTCCAGCCCCACCTGGTCACAAAGCGCTGTACCTTCTGCAGAAGAAGCAAATCACACCTCGTTCACCACCAAAGCGTAGCACCATCTATTTCTGTTGTTTCCCTGTATAAGTGGATGTGTGCCTGTGTGTGTGTGTGTGTGCTCGTGTGTGTCTATGTGAGTTCTATAGAGCTAGCCTTCTTTATCAACATGCCATTCAGTGATCAGACGTGTGTCTCTGTGAGAGCTCTCTCTGTACCCACCACATGTATGTACATGGCGGCTTGCTATCGACACACACGCTCCAGTGTTCCCTGTCTGTTAGTTTCTGTTCTGTTTTCGTTCTTTGTTTCCTTTGATGGTGGTAGAGGCAGTCGTTTGCGTGATGATGTGTAGTAGATAGTAATTGTTAATTTATTCCTGTTGTATTCTTAGGAAGATTGAAAGAGATCAGGCCACCGGGGCTGGTTAGTGGAGTTGGAACGGAGAGAGAGAGAGAGGGAGGGGGGGGGGGGGGGGTAGGGGAAGAGGGGGTGAGGCCAAGCCTGTACCTGGGAGCCAATCTCATGGGAGGAATTCAACATATGAATGTACCAGTGTAATGTGAAGTGATGATTCTGTACAGGTCTTCCGTTAGCATTCGTAGTAGTTCCTATCACTTGGAAAGCACAAAATGCAGTTCCGCAGTGGAAGGCTGCGGGACACAGAGGACACGTCAGGGTCGTGCGGGGGGGGGGGGGGCAGGTACACCTGGCGTCGACATGCAGTAACGAGATGACTGGGCGGTGCGCTGATACACTGACAGAAACGTACTAGCATTCACGCACTGATGCACACACGCGCACACACACTTCAACACACACACACACTCATGCCCGCGTACGTACACACTCACTCTCTCACCCATGCGCACGCATCATCAACTCAGACTCGAAATGCGATACCAAACAATCCTGTAGTGTCCTTGTTTCACAGAGAGAGGGCGCTGTTCCCCTCAGAGGCCTGGATAGGAAGGCTAGTGGACGGGTGTTTGGACAGGGAGACAGGACATGGGTTTCTCTGACACCAGTTTAATATAGGAACTTTTTTTTACGATTCTCTCTTCTGTTTTCTTTCTCATGTCTTCTATATTTGTCTTCAGTCTTCCTCCTCGGCTCTCTGCCTTTAGTGTCCCCCTGCTCCTCTGTCCTGTGCTCATCTC